>CAKAOI010049118.1:7215-22926 GCA_916701655.1 Sebastiscus albofasciatus
AAAAAAAAAAAAAAAAAAACTTCTTTAGGTTTAGGGAAGAAACTACAACTTCATTAGGTTTAGGCAACAAAACTATAGCTTCTCTATATTATTGCTCTGGATATCGGATAGAGAACCTTTAAACTCAAACACAGTTACACTTGAGTTAGAGGTACTATCAAAAGAGAAATGAAAATGTCTGCACATTTTGGACTTGTGGTTATCAACATCCTTACTGGTTAATATTTATGTAACACAGAGGAAACAATCTTCACCACAACAGCAGGTGCTTCCTCATCCAGTGATCAAACTGAAACTTTAGACTGAAATCCTCAGGCTCAGATAACAGCTCTGATAATAGCCTGCATGATAATACATGATAAAAGCTTTATTCATTTTTACACTTTATAAGACTTCAGGGAGATTTCTATTGTTTTTTTTATATTTTACAATTTTCGGTTAATTTTCATAAGAAATAAATGATGGTGTTTATATTTAAATATTTGCTTTGATTACAAATAATTCTTGGCACTAGTAGATTTAAGTAGCCTATGTATTAAAAGCTGCTTAGACCTCGTGTTAGGGGTGTAACGATTCATCTACTACATCGATGGATTTATTTATATTCCTACGGTCCAACTACATCGACAGGTACTCTGTAGGGATGCACCGATACCACTTTTTTTCAGACCGAGTACAAGTACTTACATTTGGGTACTTGCCGATGCCGAGTACCGATACGAGTACTTCTCTGAGCCCAAAGACCCTCGCTAACAGCCAGCTGGAGGGTGTGAGCGACACACGGCAGGCTGGGGAGTCCCGCATACGAGGCGGTGCGCCGCCACCGGCTCTAGGTCGGCTTGGAAAGGCTCGGGGCGAAGGTGCTTTCCTGAGGCCGTGGACAAAGTGCTCGCTACGCCCTCTCTCCCCGCCGGGGAGGGACGGGGACCCCTGCTCCCGGTGCGACTGTCGACCAGGGCGGACTGTCCTTAGTGCGTCCCAAGGCCTTCTTCGGGCTCGGCTTACATGGAAGGCGCCAGGGGTCTGCGACGATGTCTGTAACCCACCCGGCCCGTCTTGGAACACGGACCAAGGAGTCTAACACGCGCGAGTCAGAAGGTGCATGCAAAACTTCGTGGCGCAATGAAAGTGAGGGCCGGCGCGTGCTGGCTGAGGTGGGATCCCGGCCCAGTGGGGTCGGGTGCACCACTGGTCCGTCGCGGACCATCTCAGTATCTCAGATACTGATGTCGGTATCGGTGCAACCTTAGTACTCTGCAAATTGTCACGGGAGACGTTTATCGATCGAAAATCGATTTTCAAGGTAAATAATCGATTGTATCGATACTAAGAATTTGCACCTTGTATTTAAACACGACAAACGTTATATTTATGTGTTTTTTTGCACTTTTATTAGTAAAGAAATGTTAAACATTACTCCGGTTCACGCTCCGTGTATGACGTCATCGACATGCGCCAGCAGCGCCAATCTCAGAGAGACGACAAATAAACGAAGCATGGATGATGGCGAGGAAGAGCCAGACGAGCGAGAGATTTTCCATGCCGCGTTTGAGGTCCAGCGTGTGGAAACATTTTGGCTTTGACTTGATAAATCGCTCGCTGTTTGCAGAATATGCAAACAAGGCCAGATAAAATACAACGGCAACATGAGCAGTCTTTCCACGTACCTACTGAGACATCAATATTACTGCTCCGTTTATACTGAAAATAAGAACCGAAGCAGGTTAAACCACTGTTCATTTAACTTGAATAGAAGTTAGGTTATTATATTTTTTTGTTAAATATTGCACAGCCTTGTATCTTAAGAACTGAAGCAGCGGGTCCTGAAGTTGCACTTTTTATTATTTTCTAATAAAAGTTGTATTTGCCATTAATCGTTGTGTGTACTTGTTTATATCTATAATTAATTTATCCCCGATTCCCTTACAAGAAAAACTTTGAGGAATCCTGACCTGCCCCTCCTGTTACTGTATTGATTTCAAGTCATTGTATCGCTCTAGATGAGCCAAATATCGTCCTTGAATCGTATCGGAACCGTGGAAAGCGATACGCATGGTATCATTGTAAAAACATATCGGCCTAGAATTCAAACAGATCATAATCCCTAATGTCTAATACCTATTTTATATTGCTGTGAAAACATCTCCAATCAACGGCCATAAAACAGACAACAGAGCTCTTTATCATCAACTGCTTTTTCTTCTCAAACTTAACAGCGATTGGGCTGAATCAAGTCCCTGCTGCCGGAACTGGAGCCGACAGAAGGGGCTGATAAAAGAGGAAGTGTTCACAGTAACCGTTGGCAACACACACTTCATTTTATATAATAACCCAGACAGACCACAGGAAATGAACGTCTCAAGGGACGTGGTTAATAAATAGTTCAGTGGGAATTGCTTTGTCAGTGAAACATGTACGGTTTAATCAACATTTTAAGTATTTGTACTGGAAGCAGATTGTAATATATCACTGTGATGGCTTCGACTACTGGGGGAAAGGGACACAAGTCACAGTAACTTCTGGTGAGTAATAATCAAATATATATTCTAATGTGACAATTCTATATTTTTTCTGGTTTATTATTAAATTAAAGTTAATTGCAACTGCAATTAAACTACAATCTGCAGCAAAAAAGACCAGGGTAAATAGGGTAAATATAGAGTAGTTTACTGAGCATTTATTCGACGATGGAAGCTGTAAAATATTTTTTGCACTGATGATCAATTGAAAGCCATCACTGTGACTACTACTTTGACTACTGGGGAAAAGGAACAATGGTGACCGTCACATCAGGTAAAAAAAGCTTTATTTGTCTTCCTATTGAATTTGTTATTATTACGCTGTTTTAATACATCATATTTAGACCTCAGTGGCATCAACGGCATCTTTATAGGTGCTTGTTTTTGTATGTTGGATGAGTTGATATGTCACACTGTGACGGTGCTTTTGACTACTGGGGGAAAGGCACCATGGTCACAGTCACATCTGGTAAGTCGCTCTTATTTTTCTCTATCTAAACTAATGTGGACATTTTGATTTATACAGTATTGGTATTTCTCAAGAAATGAAGTTGTGTCACCACACAGGAATACTGTATGTGTTAGAATTGGTAAGCCTTGGTGGTGAAATGCATGCTTCGTTCCATCTTCTGAATCCTTATTTGCAAAAAAAAATAAATATGTCAGAGAGTAGATTGCCATAAAATAACCTAGACCGTGGATAGAGTAGATGTCTGGCGAACAGGTTTTTGTATGCGGCGGTTAATAGTTTGTTGAACTGTGACAATGCTTTTGACTACTGGGGAAAAGGCACCATGGTCACCGTCACTTCAGGTATGTAATCTTAATATTTCTGATTAGAGAATGAATTTCCTAATCACATTACGAAAATATATATCAGCATTTTCATGTGGTCATAACTGTTGAGCCAGTGATAAGCCCGTATTTTGTAGCCTGAAAAACTACTTCAGTTCAGTTGGAGTCTGTCAACAGGTGTACATTTTAGCTTTATTTGGTGCATGACATGAAGTAATGGGATTATTACTGTGGTGAGTTTTTGTGAGAAGTGTGAATTGACTCTCTTAACTGTGGCAACTGGGCTTTCGACTACTGGGGAAAAGGCACTATGGTAACAGTGTCATCAGGTAAGATTTCATACCATTTAAAATCTACGGCACGATATATTTCAGACGACAAAATATCACGTTTAAGTTAATTTCTCAGCTTCACTTAAAGCGTTTTAATGCAGTATGTGCTGTAAAAGTCAAACAGCGATGTTCTCAGTGGGACACAGTGGGTGGATTTTTTGGGTATTTCAGGTCCATTTAAGTGGATTAATTAATTAAATGTTAAGGCAGGCTTTTTTGCGCTCGCCGTTACATTTTCATACTGACAGCTAAGTAGATTGAGCACTGTGCTACTACGGAGTGTTTGACTACTGGGGAAAGGGTACGATGGTGACGGTTTCATCAGGTAAGAATACAATTTAATATCATATGTAAGTGCTGAATTTTTACAAAAAAAGTAATATGTTTTTGTAAGAATATGACTGCAATCAACCGAGTTAATGGATGGACTTTTAGGGATCGGATATCGGTCGGATATTGACTCAAATAGCTGGATCGGTATCGGTGACAATGGATCCGATTGATTCAATTCCATTTTTATGTTTATATACTATTTGTAATATATAATAATTTGTTGCTGTGTTAACATTTTTTTAAATTGCATTTATTAATTAAACCAAAAATTGCAATTTTGTATATGTCATTCTAAATTGGTTGACTATTGTCAGTAAATTGAAGCAGTGTACAGTATCAAACAAAATACTTCTTAATTTGTATACAAGAACATTATGGCAAATAACTAATTAACTAATTCAAATTACAAAAATAAATTTGTTGTTATAATAATTTAACAATAATTATATTTATATTGTACAATGTATGCAATAAATGCAACCAATTTGTTGCTGCATTAAAAAAAAAAAGTTGTAGTTCATTTTGTAGATTTTTTACGTTATATTACGGGGTTTTTTACATTACGTTTTTAAGTTGCTGGTGTACGATTTATAATGAAAAATGTCAGAAAATAGTGAAAAATGTCGATCAGTGAAGCCCGAAATTACGTCCTCAAATGTCTTGCTTTATTTACAACTCAAAGATATTCAGTTTACTGTCATAGAGGAGGAAAGAAAACAGAAAATATTCACATTTAAGCAGCTGAAATCAGAGAATTTAGACTTTTTTTTTTCTTAAAGAAATTACTCGAACCAATTAATTATCAAAATAGTTAGCGATTAATGTAATAGTTTACAACGAATTGATTAAGCTCTAAAATAAATACATAGATATAAATTTACTGAATTGTTAATTGTTATGATAACAAATCATACACCAGCAACTAGGTAAAAAATCTTCAAAATTAAGAGAATTTGTATTTATTATTAAAATAATAAATCGTACATAATTAATTGGTTAAAAAAATGTTTTCCAAATCAACAGAATTAATATTTATTAAAAATATAATAAATCGTACACCAGCAACTTGGTAAAAAAAAAAGAAAAATCTTCAAAATTAACAGGAATTACAATTCAGGTGTAAACCTTTTTAATGCAGCAACAAATTGGTCCTTCACTCCTTCAGTTTAAAAAAATAGTAATGATAATTGTCAAAGTTGTGCATTTAAAGTAATTTACTAATTTATATATTGAATAACAAATAATATTATTGAGGAATGTTAACATTAGTGGAACAAACAACTTCTAAATAAATGATATAATATATCATATAAAGGTCTTCAATGCTGTGCTTCGTTACACTGTTCTGTGTTCTCTCCGTCTTATGTTGAATTTTTTTTTTTTTTTTTTTTTGTATTTTAAAAACACGTTTGTTTTTCTCTTGTTAGCCACTCCACCTGCACCATCTGCACCAACGGTGTATCCTCTGCAGCAGTGTGGCTCCGGGGCTGGAGATATGGTCACTCTTGGCTGCCTCGCCACCGGCTTCTCGCCCTCCTCAGTGACCTACGCATGGAACAAAAATGGCGTTGCCTTGGCGGACTTCATTCAGTACCCTGCAGTACAGAAAAACAACGTCTATACCGGAGTCAGTCAAATCCGAGTGAGGAGACAGGACTGGGAGTCCAGGGTGCCCATCAAGTGTGTCGTGACCAATACAGCGGGAACTGCCCAGTGTGATTTCACAGCACCAGCACCACCAACACTTCCACCACGTAAGACCTACGCTAAGTCATATATTAATGCCTTTTTAGGAGTTGATTTGAAATCTAGCAGGTTTATATGGTGGAGCTGTTAACATATTCAATAATTGTGAAAGAATTTTATTTATTTTTTTTAAATTGCATTTATTAATTGCTAGAGGTGTCACGACCAAGTCCACGATTCCACTCAATCTGATTTAAAACACAACTCAAAGATATTCAGTTTACTGTCATAGAGGAGGAAATAAAACAGAAAATATTCACATTTAAGCAGCTGAAATCAGAGAATTTAGACTTTTGTTTTTCTTAAAGAAATTACTCAAACCAATTAATTATCAAAATAGTTAGCGATTAATTTAATAGTTTACAACAAATTGATTAAGCTCTAAAATAAATACATAGATATAAATTTACTGAATTGTTAATTGTTCAAAAGGAGCTTCAACACAGAAGAGCGCATAAAAAAAATAACTGCGAGGTGGAATAAGAACGCTTAAGCTCAGCTAGCTGCTGACTATTTTATTCTTTACTAATATACTGTATGTCCTCTGCTCCTGTCTAAGAACATATTATTGCAATGTGTTCTGCTTCTTTCCGTCTATCTGCATAACCCTAGTTCTTCCTGACGTCTGTCCACTTCTACTGTGTGTTGATAATTAACATTAAATCTGTGTTCGCTTGCCCGAGCAGTCAATGTATATGCAGAAGCGAGCATTGAAGCTCTGCTCTTCCAATCATTTTTTTTATACAATGAAAATCTTATTTTGACTCTTTCTGCACAAGTTCATTTGAGGATCACAATGTGCAAAAAAAAAACAGCATTGTAGCACAATGTTCACCTTTGCTTCTGCATATATATATGTATATATATATACGGAAATGATTCCCCTGCTTCTGCATACATATATTTGTGCATATGTTTGTTTTTCAGCGCCGATATATCAGTTGCCAACTGAACTTAAAGTGTTGGCCTCCTGTGGTGAAGAAGCCAAGGCTTCCTTCTCCTGCTATGCCAAAGATTTTTCACCAGACGTTTATGAGTTCAAATGGCTGAAAAATGAAGTGGAAATCAACACCAAAACAAACGAGTTCACAACACCTTCTAAGGGAAGAAAGGTCACGAATGGAACACTGTACAGCGCGGCCAGTTTTCTCACGTTAGATTCCAGTGAGTGGACTCTCAACACGAAGATTAGATGCGATTTCAAGGGGATAGGTAAAGAAGACATTCCAACATCCATGAATTCATCTGTGACACATGAGGACAGTAAAGGTCCACGTGAGTAAATTTCTACTACTTCTTTATCCTTGTAAGGGTTAAATCAGCAGCACTTGGACTTGGTTTAAACTCTTGAAGATGTTTCACTTCTCATCCAAGAAGCTTCTTCAGTTCTGGCTGAATGGTAGGGAAACCCAGGAACTTAACCTCTGAGGGGACGTTCACACCTGGCATCAGCTGACGGCCCCACAGAGGTTAAGTTCCTGGGTTCCCCTACCATTCATTCTTGGATGAGAAGTGAAATGTCTTCAAGAATCTAAACCAAGTCCAGTTGCTGCCATGACCTGGATAACTGAGAACCTTCACAAACATACTACAAAATTGTATTGTAATTCTCATGTTTTTGCAGCCACAATAATTCTTCATTGATTTCTGACTCAACAGGTGAGGGATGTGAGGAAGCAGATGTGGTTGTTACGATCATTGAACCCAATTTGGAGGACATGTTTTTGAAGAGAAAAGGAACTGTAATATGTCGAGTCAACATAAATAATCCACCTGTCGAAAAGATTTTTTGGGAAAACGCGAAAGGAGATGCAGTGGCTGATTCGTCAACGATCCCAACTAAAGGAAGTACAGGTGTAGTAGACCTTCCACTCGAGATCTCGTACGACGAATGGAGCCGAGGGGAAACGTTCGTCTGCATTGTTGAACACAGAGATTTATTCAACAGACTGAAGACACCCTACACGAGGACTGTTGGTAAGAAAACCTAACAATTGTGCTCTTGTCATGCCATCAAACACATTATGAGTGATATTTCTAAGTGTATTTTTGTACCGGATATTTACATTTATCTGCAGCAGGAGCACTAATTGTTCTCTCACGCTTGCAGGAGGTCAGATTCAGCGTCCTTCCGTGTTTATGCTACCTCCACTAGAACATACTACACAAGAAAGGGTGACCCTGTCTTGCTATGTGAAAGACTTCTCCCCTCAGGAGGTTTTTGTGTCTTGGCTTGTTGATGACGAGCAAGCGGACTCACAGTACGAGTTCCATACCACAAACCCCGTAGAAAGCCAAGGATCCTATTCGGCTTACAGCCAGTTATCTCTCAGCCTCGAGCAGTGGAAAAACAAGGACACGGTGTATAGCTGTGTAGTTTACCACGAGTCTGTGGCTAACTCAACTAAAGCTATCGTCAGGTCCATCGGCCAAAGATCGTTTGACAGAACCAACCTGGTCAACCTCAACATGAACATCCCTGAAACGTGCAGGGCCCAGTAGACGTCACTGTGTGTGTCGCTGTGTCTTCTGCTGTTTGTTGTTGTTGAATGTTTGTTTGCTTGTGATATGACATTGTGTTTGTCTTTTTAATGCAGATTCAAAATCAAAAATAAAAAAAAAGCTACTTTGCAACTCTGTTGATGTTCGTCGCATATTGTTCATGTCTTTATTTAACCGATATTTAGTGTCACAGTGCTGTCCTAACGCAACACAAATCCATGTTGGATAACATATATATCAAACTTTCAACATCATATTGTATAGAATAACACCACCACCAACACTAACTCTAGGCAACATTTTAATTAAATAATCGTTCATTGTTATTTGTAGACGGTGCATTAACGTTGTCTTGTCTTTGTGGACTTTGTGTGTTTCCTCTACTGGGTCTTGCACCCCCCTCCCCAACAACTCCAGCTCTAACAAAAATTACATTATTATTATTAATAATATACTAATTCACAAGCCAAGTCATGCATGCCATACCAATAATGGGGTCTTTCAAAAGCAATTCAGGATCATTGACTTTAATCAACATGCAAAACCATATTAGGCCTTACGGTAGACTAATAATGTCGGTACTGTCCTTTTAATTTGTGGTTGCCTATTTTATACTTGGATTGATTGATTGATTGAGTGACTGATTGGTTTACTAATTAAATCCACTCTGACCTCTGACGTCATACAATATACTAACCCCCTGAGACCCGCGATCCTGACCGACTTTACTGTCTTTCAGAGGCTCCAGTGGGTTCAGTTTTAGGGTTAGAGTAAAGACACATATCCACTCTGGACATATCCAGAGTGGATATGTGAGTTTTGGTTATTTTCTTCTATTCTAAAATGGTATGTTTGAACATTTCTGCATACTGGGGTTCCTAAACAGTCTAGAATTACATAAAGTGGGTCTCACTGTACTGTCCCAACTGGATTCATGTGTGATGATGTTAGTCCCCAGAGGAGACATTTCATTGACCTCACTGTATAAAATGACCTCTGGTGACCTCTAGGATAATCACAGCCTCATGAAACTTTACAGCCACAAACTAGAGACCTAGAGCATTCAGAGGATGGATGGATCAGACTAGAGACCTAGAGCATTCAGAGGATGGATGGATCAGACTAGAGACCTAGAGCATTCAGAGGATGGATGGCTTTCCTAGCTAGATTGACAATTAGTGGGTTTATGAGCAGTTTACACATCAGAAGTGTTCGCCATCCAATCACAGAAAAAATTTAATTCTTGCAAAAATCTCCAAAATGTCAAAAGTTTTGATCCCAAATCACAGCATGGCTTTTTCTATAATGTTCCTCAAGGCCTTGGTGTCTTAATGTGGTATTTAGGAGGGATTATTGATAATTGTTATTAATTCTCAGGGTGGAGAGAGTCGCTGTGGTGACGGATTTAGTGTATATATGTAGAGGTGGGCATCATCAGTGTAGAAGTTGATGTCTTAATGTGGGATTTTGGAGGGATTATTGATCATTTTTATCAATTCTCCAGTGGTAAAAAAAAAAATGTTTAAATTGAATCATTTTAAATAATGAATTCATTAATTCATGTTTATTTCTGATTTATGACTAGAACAACATTCTTCAGGTTCGCAGCTTTCAGATGATGTACACCACTTCTATGTGACATCTACTGTTGACCTGCTATCTCCCCCTAAAAAAGACTAAAGCGGGTCTGTTGTGGGTCTCAGAGGGTTAATTTGCGGTCGCCTGTTTTATGCTTGGATTGATTGATTGACTAACTGATTGTTAGGTTATATCTTAAGTGTTAACTGAATAATTACTGTACTTCTAATACCAGACTTCTACCAACTGAACGATGCTCTGGACGTAGAAGAAGATAACATGGGAAGCACAGCCATCACCTTCATCCTTCTCTTCCTCATCACTCTGCTGTTCAGCATTGGAACCACTGCTTTTAAGGTAATAATGAGCTTATGTGTTAAGAGTTGTGCACAGATTTGGGTTTAACTCAAACCAAAAGAGGAATGTATTCAAACAACACAGATGGGTTGGCAGAAAACTCCTCTAACATGAGGAGTGACGACTGTTTCATAAAGGGCATAACGATAATAATCATCATAATGTAATCACATCATAACTGCCTCAGTAAACATTAAGGCTGGGACGATTCACCTATCTCCCGATTTAATACGATCACGATACTTGGGTGCTGATTAGATATGTATTGCGATTTTTTAAGTATTGTGATTCGATATTGTGATTTTTATTAACTCTTTTACCACTAGACCATGGGGAAAAGTTGAATCATACACTTCTAGGGACTTTTACTTTGGAAAATCTCTAAATTAATAAAGTAAAAAAAAAAAATTTCAGCATCTATGTAGTTAAACGAGTAAAAAAAAAGACTTAATTAAATTAATAACAATAATAAAATAATATGAATAGTCATAAATAAGTGTTATTGGTGTAATATGTGAACAAAAACTTAATCTCTATAACTTGATTTTGTGCGTTTTCCTAAGAAATGTTACTACTATACATAAAAGAGAGCAATACTTGGCATAAGTTAGCATAAAGACTCAACTCTGAGGTAACCTGTAGTAGATTGAGTTAACAATAATTTAACATTTTGAGCCTGTAAACAATTATTTAAAATTTTTGGGCTATTATACTGAACTGAATTATATTTTGCAGGTGTTGCGGTTACTGTGGGTCTTAGAACGATTTTTAAAAACATATCTAATTGTGATTAATTTGACTGATATTGAAATTGCAATATGATTTGCAATATTAGAGGGAGTTATACTTTTTACATCAGTATTCGCATTTTCATTGAAAAACATGTTAAAATGGTTATGGTGTGATTTTTGCAGGTTTTCTTAAGCCTGTAGAATATGATGTGTAGGCCAGGACATCTCTGCAGGACCACAATATTTAATTAAAAATGGTACGATGACACACATTTCACCTTTAACTAGGGCTGCACCGATCCGACTTTTTCAGTCCCGATACGATACCGATACCGATACCTGGGCTTTGGGTATCGGCAGATGCCGAGTACCGATCCGATACCAGTGTTTAATTAATAAGCTGTATGTCTCACAGTGTGGAAGTGACTGGGATCATTCTTTAATGTGTTAGGAAACATCAGGCCTGACTTAAAAACTGTTTTCCTAACTTTGTAAAGCAAAATGTAACAAATACATACATAGATAGAAATTTACTGAATTGTTAATTATTATTAAAATAATAAATCAAACAGAATTTATGTTTATTATTACAATAATGAATTGTTCACCAGTAACTTGGTAAAAAATCTTAAAAATTCAACTGAATTTTTATTTATTTATAAAATAAATCATGCACCAGCAACTTGGTAAAAGATTTTCAAATTCAACATAATTTTTATTTATTATTAAAATAATAAATTGTGCACCAACAACTTGGTAAAAAATCTTAAAGATTAAAATATTTTTTATGTATTATTAAAATAATAAATCATGCACCAGCAACTTGGTAAAAGATTTTCAAATTCAACATAATTTTTATTTATTATTAAAATAATAAATTGTGCACCAACAACTTGGTAAAAAATTTCCAAAAAGAACAGAATTTTTATGTATTATTAAAATAAATCGTGTACCAGCAACTTGGTAAAACATTTTGAAGATTAAAATAATTTGTATTTATTATTAAAATAATAAATCGTGTACCAGCAACTTGGTAAAACATCTTCAAAATGAACAGAATTTGTATTTATAATTAAAAAAATAAATCATAAGTCATAGGTTAATTAAGTTAAATTAGTACAGCAAACTACAACAGAAGCCAGTTGTAACATCATCATCTAGTATATGCCATATGTTGACACATTTATTCTACAACATTACTAATCCATATTTTTTTTTCTGTCTTTTCAGGTTAAATGAAACAAGGTGAACTTTCTGTAAAAAAGAAAAATTATATTTCACGCATTTCTTCTTATAAACTCATAATATCATGTAAGTAATCACAGTTGTCCTTCTTTTTCCTTTTAATTACAAGAGCTTTGTGTCTTTTTGAAAATAAATGTTTAATTGAAGATAACCATTAATGTTGCTCCTCCAACTTTTTTCTCTTCCATTATTTTGAAACTGTTCATACTGCCTGTAGTTTCACCTATAAAGAATACTCAAACAGTCCTATTTATTTATTTCATCTCTTTAAAAATGATTTTATTATGCAATATGTTATGTTTGTCACCTCCCTAGCACCTGGAATCAACAGCCCGTGTTCAACTCGACATGTAAATATGGAGACTTTACAGTCGGTTAGTTCTCGAGTCTATTATTAAGAGAGTCGAGAACTAAAACCTTTAGCAAAGTCATGAGAAGCCATGTGAAAAAATATGTAAACTGATATGAGACATTTAAATGTGCACGCCGCTTCTTCTTACTGGCACAACTGCGCCTCACACCTGCTGTCTGTGACGCACCGTTGCTCTTTGCATTGTTTCACTTCTGCATTTTGGTACTTTTTCGGGACCTGGGTGTTACTCAATGCTTCCGCTCGCTGCTAGCCGTGATGTCATGCTGCGACATCTGTGCAACAGACTTCCAGCGCCATCTCCACCTGACTTTAACCCTCCGAGACCCGCGACTGACTTTACCGTCTTTCAGAGGCTCTAATGGGTTCAGTTTTAGAGCTCGAGTGAAGCTACAGATATCATATGAAACTTTAATGCCACTAATTTCAACCTGCCCAAAATCTGAAGGTATGTATAACTGAAGACGTGAAATCAGCTCATATTTTAAAGAAATGTCCACATTCAATGTTTAGAATGAGGCAAGTAAAGACAAAACTATTTCTTCTCTATCTCAGCACCGCGGGTCATCGCTCCAAAAATCACATTACATCCTGACTGGGAAGGTGAATTCGGGACCTCATCGGTCAAACTCATCTGCACCCTCAGTGGCTTCTCTCCAAACGATCTGAATGTGATGTGGGAGCGGGACGACCAAACTCTAGACATTCAGAAAATCCAATCGTCGACTTTGGAGACAAAAGAGAAAACCTACACTCTAAGCAGTGAGATTGAGCCGAATATGACGGAGTGGGTCGCTGGCTCAAAGTTTACATGCAAGTCCCGTCGCAAAGATCAGGAATTTAAAAAAACAATAAGTATTTGTAAAAGTAAGTATGCTACTGTCTCACAGCGCAATATGAAAACTGATGAATGTTTTAAGACAATAAAATGCATTTTTTTTTTTCCTGCAGTCCTTTCAAGTGCCCCTCCCCCCATCCATGTGGAGATTCCCAGCTTCAAGGAAGTAATGGAGGCGGAATCTGACGTGAAAGCAACATGTTCGGTCCGCACGGTTCTCAATGCCAAGGTGACCTGGGAAGTCCCAGAGGGTAGGACCGTGGCCCCGGTCAAAAACACAACTCATATAAAAAGTCAAGTGACGGTTACCTCAAGTCAATGGAAACAGCTCACGTCTATAACATGTCAAGCTGAACATAAGTGCTTCTCATCCACCAAGGTGACTGTGAATGTTGCAGGTAAGATGACTATATCCACCTTATTCCTATAGCCAACCACTGAATAATTTGACATTTAAAATGTTCATTAATCTCCGTTGAAATCATGTCCTGCGCTCCGTACGGAACACCGTTGAGCTTAATGATCTTCCTACACAGGCGGAGGCGTTACTTTTCACCACTTTTCTCAAAAACTCTTGGTCCAAAAGACATCAGTCAAAGTGTAGACTGTCTGATGGATATTCACCCGGAGAATGAGCACACAAACACGCTCGTCTGGCTCTTAACAACAGAGGAGTGCTGCCTGGCGTGGCGCTGAAGGGCGTTAAGTGTACGGAACACCGTACCAGGGCTCCTCAAGGACATTTTAGAAAACACAAATTTAACCTCAGTTAAATATCTGTTCGAAATAAAGCAGGATTTGGTCAAATGAAGGTGAATTACTCTTCAAAAGAAGGCGGTTAGCCACTATGGTTAGCCTACGGGACTAATTAGCTTACTGCTACTTCCGCTACCTCACCGGAAGTTACGCCCGTAATCATTTCTTTACAGTAACGCCCCCGAGAATAAGGTGGATACAACATAAAAATCAAACGTCTTGCGACAATAATGAATAAACTTTGTTTTCTTTCTGCATCATCCAGAACCTGCAGTTACGACTCCAGTGGTTGAGATCAGGAGATTGCTGGAAGGAGACGTTGCTGTGCTGCTGTGTGACGTCACACAGCTCTCATCACGTGACCTGTACGTCACCTTTCAGGCCAACGGTTCCGACATCTCTGAGAGACAGTATGTTGAACTTCCTGAAGCTTCAATCAGTAAACGCTTCTCTGTCCCAGAAAGTCACTTCGTTAATGACAACAGATTCACCTGCGAAGTGCACCAAGGCTTCTCTCGCATCTTTAAGTCAAACTCTCATATCAGCTTCTTTGGTAAGAGGAGCAGCTCTTCTTTCCTTTGATGACAGTTGATTTCATGTTTCACGCTCTCTTCATAATGGAATAGACTCATTCATTCATGCACTGATTCATGTCTCATTTAGCGGTCGCATCGGTGGAACCTCTTCTGCACCCCAGGGAAGCCTCAGGAACATTTATACTCTTATGCTCTGCACGGGGCTTCAACCCTCAAATCACATGGCCTTCTGAGTCTCAGTCAAGATCTCCATCAACTAGTGAAGTCATCAGCATGGGTGCAGACGGACGTGTGGCAGTAACCAGTCAACTTCACATCCCTCGCACAAAGTGGAGCACGGGGAAGGTCTTCACTTGTCAAGTATCTGACAAGACTCTGAAAAAACCTGTCAAGAATGACATCAGCATCTGCTTAGGTAAAATAAAAACATTATTGCTGTAGAATAAATATATTCACACTGATTCTAAGCAGTGAGATTGAGCCGAATATGACGGAGTGGGTCGCTGGCTCAAAGTTTACATGCAAGTCCCGTCGTAAAGATCAGGAATTTAACAAAACAATAAGTATTTGTAAAAGTAAGTATGCTACTGTCTCACAGCGCAATATGAAAACTGATGAATGTTTTAAGACAATAAAATGCATTTTTTTTTTCCTGCAGTCCTTTCAAGTGCCCCTCCCCCCATCCGTGTGGAGATTCCCAGCTTCAAGGAAGTAATGGAGGCGGAATCCGACGTGAAAGCAACATGTTCGGTCCGCACGGTTCTCAATGCCAAGGTGACCTGGGAAGTCCCAGAGGGTAGGACCGTGGCCCCGGTCAAAAACACAACTCATATAAAAAGTCAAGTGACGGTTACCTCAAGTCAATGGAAACAGCTCAAGTCTATAACATGTCAAGCTGAACATAAGTGCTTCTCATCCACCAAGGTGACTGTGAATGTTGCAGGTAAGATGACTATATCCACCTTATTCCTATACCCAACCACTGAATAATTTGACATTTAAAATGTTCATTAATCTCCGTTGAAATCATGTCCTGCGCTCCGTACGGAACACCGTTGAGCTTAATGATCTTC
>CAKAOI010049119.1:7831-23347 GCA_916701655.1 Sebastiscus albofasciatus
TTTGTCTGTCGCCATCTTGGTTTTTGACAGTTGCCATCTTGGTTTTTGTCCGTCGCCATCTTGGTTTTTGACAGTTGCCATCTTGGTTTTTGTCCGTCACCATCTTGGTTTTTGACAGTTGCCATCTTGGTTTTTGTCTGTAGCCATCTTGGTTTTTGACAGTTGTTTTGGGCCGTCGCCATCTTGGTTTTTGACAGTTGCCATCTTGGTTTTTGTCCGTCGCCATCTTGGTTTTTGACAGTTGCCATCTTGTTTTTTTGCCGTCGCCATCTTGGTTTTAGGCCATCACCATCTTGGTTTTTGACAACTGCCATCTTGGTTCACCATCTTGGTTTTTGTCCGTCGCCATCTTGGTTTTTGGCCATCGCCATCTTGGTTTATTTCCATTGCCATCTTGGTTTTTGTCCGTCGCCATCTTGGTTTTTGTCCGTCGCCATCTTGGTTTTTGTAAAGGACGCTCTGTGTAGCCGAGGAGAACTCTCACACACTGAGAACCAGTGTAGGTGTGAGGCCTCTGGAGGTTTCTTGTAATCCACAGACCATATTCTTGGTTCTGACTGACTCAGAGCAGCTGCGGTTGGATTAGTATGCTATGTGGACCCTATTGGTGAACTTTACGGAGGCTCGTCTGGCCCCTGAAGATGAACTCCTCACAGAGTTGTAAATATTTCATCTCTTTTATTCTCTGCACTCTCTGATTTGTCTTAATAATTCAAATACTGACGGTGAGTGAAAAATTTCAGAGAGCGGTGGAGCAGGAAAACATATCCTCCCATATTGGTTGTTGGTTACGATGATCGCTGAATCAATCAAGTGGCAGTCGAGATAACATCACATCGCATCACACTCAGAGCTCTCCGTTTATTATTCCAGTAGAAATGTAATTCAGAGTCTCTTGGCGTGTTGCCTTCAGGGTCTCCTGCTCTCCTCTCTGATTAAATTTACAGCACCTTTGACTCCACGCATCTCCTCGACGCACGTTACTTCTCATGAAGGTCACGAGAGATCAGAGAAGTTGTCGGTTTACCGAAATGTAACTGTTGTGTCGATGCCGTCATGTTTAGTGTCGCGTCGCTCTGAGACAGATTTACGGCGTTGAGCGGTCCGAGGTCCTTGAAGTGTCGTCCTTAAGGTCCGGGAGCGATTATGTTATCATGTCAGAGTTCACTGCAGATTCATACAGGATTCACCTTCATCAAGTTCACAACGTCACAAGTCTTTGAAAGGACTTTTTAAACCAACAAAGATCCTCAGGAATGGAAGACATTTAGTTTGAACTGATACTAATTTGGACAACAGAGCAGGAGGATGAGGTTCAATTCAATGTTTTACCAAATCACAACAGATAGATCGAACTTTCTTTGTTCACATCTCACCGGAAAGCATTCTACGATTCCTTGAGTTCAATCCGATTTTTCTTATACGCTTCTCTTTTGTCCGTCTCCATCTTGGTACTGAGCAGCATTACAGGGATCAGAAACGTTACGAGTATTGTACATCGATATCTTGTCTCCGGTCTCGTTCACCTCTGTCCTCTGTGGACCACTTCACTGAAGCGACGTCCACTTCAACGCACTTGTTGAGTGAAGTGGCCATCTGGCCTCAGGTGGAGCGGCCCGACGACGACGACTCCAAAACGATGTGATCTCATTAAACCCACTTTTCCATGAGCAGATCTCAGAGTGTTGCAGCTGCAGCGATTAGCTCTCACTGAGAAGTGGAGTGGGACGACGACACAGACGCCTCGTCTCACCCACATTAGTTGAGTTGCACACTTGCCAAACCTCCCGAATTTCCCCGGGAGACTCTGACTGTTTTCCTTTTCGTTATCGCAACCTGTTTCTGGAACTGAACAGCATGTTGAAGCTCTACTGTTTCCACCCGGACGACAATACAGCTACGGTAGAGATGCTCTCAACACAGCCTGCAGCGCTCAAAGTCGGGCTTTACTTACACAGCGAAAAGCCGCCGTGGTGCAAACTGTTAGAAATATGTTTCAGAGCGCAGTGGTGGCGTTGTCGAGTTGAGTCTGAAATGACCTTCAGTGAGTGAGAGAAGGAGAGAGAACGAAGAGAAAGAAGTACTCCGTTGCCATCTTGGGTTTTAGCGGTCGCTATTTTGGTTTTTGGTCGTAGCCGTCTCTCATTTTACTGCAGCGGGGTCTGACAGTCTGGCTTGTTTAGTCCTGGTTCTGGTTCTCCCGTGCCTCCCTTCCCTCCAGCGGGCCTGGGCCTCCAGCAGCGTGGCGTCGTGTTGGCTCCCAGCGGGGAAACGGGAAAGAAATACTCAAGAAGGAGCAAAAAATGAATGAATGAATAAAAACTGATGAGCAGTAGTTTAGAACAGAGAAAGTTCAGCCAGACGGGTGAATTATTAGAATTATTCAGTTTTCTTTCCAGAGAATTACAAGTAAATCTAAAAGTTGGCCTATTTACCAGAAAGATGCTGAAACAGTGGATCATTATTTACTATTTGTATTCTTTAAAAGTCACCAGAAGGAAACAAAGTCTCTGAAACTCTAATCCATCTTTTTGTTGATGTCTCAAGGTTTATTCAAGGTTCTCAAGGAGTGTGTCATGCGCACTAGAAAAGAAAATAGCGACATCCCGACAGCTCGTCTGCCTGCTGTTAAGGATTGCTTCGTAATTGACTTGTTAAACAGATTATGGATCACAACCCGTACCGTGAACGCAGTAACCGTAAATCAGTTGAAATCTTGTGCTCGGGATAATTAGTGTCTGTTTAACAGAGTTTATGATGATGCATGTGCGTTCTTAACTCGTGGTCAGCTGGGTTTAATACACATGAGGACGAGCAGCGTGTGTGGACACAACGCTCGAGCCAGTGAGACCGTTAACGAGGTAATCAATTAACCACTGAATTAGTAGGTCATTAGGGCGCTCCGTTAGTCACCGGACCGAGCAGTCGTCATGTTTATGTGCAGCTTTGAAATCCCTTCAGAGGCCTGGTGTGTGTAGCTGTTTACATTCAGTTTAATCATTTGCAATCATTGTCTACCACAAATTAGCCTGCTCTATTTTATATTTTATTTATGTTTATGTTTTAGCCCTATATTTTCATACACTATTTCATATATTAGATTTTCATTTTGTTTTCATTTGTGTGATTTTTCTTTTTTTTTTATAACCTGGCATTTTTTAAAATCTTTTTTTTATTATTGTTGTTTTTTGCAGATATGGCATAAGTCATTTTATCAAATGTAGAACGTAACTCATTGTCCTCGACATGAAATAAAAACAGAAAAACATTAAAATACAAAAATACAAAATAATAATAATACAATAATACACACATTAATAATAATAATAATATGTAAATAATAATAATAATAATAAATAAACAATAATTAAAAAAGTAAATAAATAGAAAATTAAATTAAATACATATTATTATTATTATTATTATTATACCAATACATACATTAATAATAATAATAATAATATGTAAATAATAATAATAATAATAATAATAATAAATAAACAATAATAATTAAAAAAAGTAAATAAATAGAAAATTTAATAAATAATAAGAGAGAAAAAATATATGCAATCAGATAATGCATTTAACTTAAAAAAAAAAGGAAATAAAGAGGGCTGTAGGAGAGGTGGCCCACGAGCTCCACTCAGGAAACACAGTCGGCGTCAGGACTAATAGTGAGGTCGTTCCTTTATCCAGCTGTTATGTGTGGGAGGGGGGGCATGTTTCCATTGAAGAAGGATGGATCGTCTGGCTAAGAGGGTTGTGAAAGTAATGACATGCTGTATTGTAGCTAAGATGGAGACGGCAAAACACCCAGATGGCGACGGCCAAAATATCAAACTTGAGGCTTCAAAGCTGTAGTCTACAAACCGATGGGCGACGTCTCGGAGGCTACGTCCATTCTTACATAGTTGGCGCAGCAGCAGCATTCACGGGGCGATGTTAAGTGACGTTAAGTGAAACTCGCCCCCATTCATTTTCTAGGACACATGTTTTATTGACTTCTTTTTCAGGGTGCCCACAGAATCTTTAATTAAAAAGAAACTCCTTCACTGACTGTCGGATGTGTCCGTCCCCAGATCGTCTCCCAGGAGTCTCTGAGGGGGTGAGGTGAGGTGAGGTGAGGGTGAACAGGATCTGCTAATGGCTAATTCAGCACACTTTTAATGGAGACTAAATGTAAGCAAATAGACTTTGAAAGGGGGTTTTGCATTAGAGGACGAATGAGGAACGTTACATTAAAACTGCAGGATCATCCGGAGTTGAAAAGGCGTCTCGACTCGCCTTCATCACCTTCATGCTCGGCTCTGCTCCGCTTTGTTCTAAAAACACTCTGCGCTGCTTGATCCCAGAGAAGAGGATTTCTGCTGCAGACGGGCCTCAAAAGGAAACACTGAGCAGTCTTTATTATTAACCTTGGCTACGGTTCGGGGTCGTGCAAACACCTCGGAGAAACCACTGTGTGATCAAATTAAAGAGTTTACCACACTCGGCTTGCTGTGGAGTGGATGTATCATCCGGCGTGTCGAGCCCCCTTGATGTTTTCTAATAACTGCGTCTCTTTGATTTGACCCGGCTAATCACCGGGTGTCCGCTTCGACGAATAATAAAATCGTCCTCAGAGAGAGATGCAGCCAAGATTTCCCTCGTCCGCTGAATGTCAATGAAGCCACTCGACAAAAATGAAATGAAATCAAAGTGTTCTTTGACTTTGTGAAGCTGAGCAGCCAAAAAAACATCACGAGCAGAGCTAGACACGGTGGAGTGTGAAGTCCAGCTCAGGCTGACGAACGTCGTTAGTTCTGCAGGTATTTGGTCATAAACCAAAGCATTGGAAACAATACAATACAATACACACAGGACATTTCAGTAGAGACATTAAATATGACAATAGAGTAGAAATGATTATTTATAGGCGGATGTTTTACCAGCGTCCGGTCGTCGCTTTCAGTCCAAAATGGCGGAAAATCCTAGCTCCGCTGCTGGACGCTGATGTTGCCATGGAACCAACCGTTACCGGCGTGTTCAACGGCGACGTCTGTGGCGTGATGGGGCTGATTCAACCTCAAAGTGAAGCGAGTTTTTATCTTGTAAATTTACCACTTTAATTCAGAGAATATCTGAATTGATGCGTCCGTTCTTGTGTTTTGGTAAAACTTAAAACTTTACGAGAAATAATTCAGACAATTATGGGGAAAAATCGTGATTATCTGTGATTATAAAGTCATAAGTTTATGACAAAAAACACAAATTTAAGAGAATTTTTTTTATATTTTAAAATTTAGCGCAAGTTTGGAGCATTATTTGGACTCCTTAGAAACAAGCTAGTATGACATGCCATCGCCATCTTGGTTTTTGCCTGTAGCCATCTTGGTTTTTGGCCGTAGCCATCTTGGTTTTTGGCCGTAGCCATCTTGGTTTTTGGCCGTCGCCATCTTGGTTTTTGGCCGTCACCATCTTGGTTTTTGTCCGTTGCCATCTTGGCTTTTACCAGTAGCCATCTTGGTTTTTGGCCGTCGCCATCTTGGTTTTTGGCCGTCACCATCTTGGTTTTTGGCCGTCGCCATCTTGGTTTTTGGCGGTAGCCATCTTGGTTTTTTGTGGAGTTTAGTACAACCGAACACTGAATAAGACATTTTTAGGCGACCTAAATGGATGGATGGATCCTTTAGGTTTTCTAGTTTCATATGATAGTAGTATCTTCTCTCTAGTTTTACAACTGAGCCCGCTACAACCTCTGAAAAAATGGAAGTGGGCCGAGGGCGCCGGCTCCCTGAAGGAGTAGAAGATGTTAAAATCACAGATGTGCAGACAGTAGATGGAGTCGTGAACGATGAGCCTCGTTGCTGCTGAGTGAACAGTTCTTAGAAACAGCAGCCCACCAGCGGTTTGTCACACAAGAAAGAAGTTAAAAGTTGACATTGAGCTCAAACTGCAGCATTAAAAAGAGCCTTTCATAAAACGGCTCCCTGGTGGAGATGCAACATTAATGTCTGCAGCCACAAAGACAACTTTAACTCCAGAGACGAGGAGATCTAAACGCCCGTAACATCTCGTGCGTGCTCTTAAATGAGTCCCGTTGTTTCTGTGTTTAATGGGGATGTTTGTGGCAGTGAGGAGGCAGGAAGTGGGTCGTGCTTCTTTAAAAAGTAGTGGATGGTGTTTATTTATAGGCCAGCAGTCATTATGTGGAGCAGGGAGCAGGTGTCAGCCTTATTATGGAGGTAAACTCATCCCTCCATCTACTGAGGGAAGCTGCAGTTTGACGGCTGCCAGTGTGAACCTCCATCACTCATTATTTTGTGTTTATACTTTGATGTTACATTCTTCAGCGTCAGCAGTTTTTAATTTTAAACTCAGCAGCACCGGTCTGTGAACACAAACAGCTGCCTCACAAACTGCCTGAATACTTTTCTATTAGGGCTGTCACAGTTAACGCGATAATAACGCGATAATAACGCGTTAACGCAAATTCATTGTGATTCTTAGGTTGTCAGTTTTAAAGCTGGAGTGAAGATGCTGGTATATCTAGAAAACCTAAGGATCCATCCATCCATTTTGAACGCCGACGGACAACATCCAAGATGATGACAGCAACAATACCAAACCTGAGGCCTCAGAACTGAAGTCCACAAACCAATGTGTGACGTCTCGGCGACTACGTCCATTCTTACGTAGCTGGCTCAGCAGCAGCTCTCGTGGTGTGATGTTAAGTGACGTTACGTGAAACTCGCCCCCATTCCTTTTCTAGGACACATGAGTTATTGGCTTCTTTTTCAAGGTATCTACAGAATCTTCAATTAAAAAGAAGCTCACGTCGTTCCCCCTCCATCGTTAACCCGGCGACCAGAATGCTTTGTTTCCTTGTTAAAGTCATGTTGAGGTTTCCTGTAATACGAATCGAGAACAACTGAAAAGCTCTCCGTGTTCGTAGAGCTGTTAATGTGCTGCGAAAACCTTTTGTGATGTGAGTTTGCAGAACACCGCCTCGCTGCATCGTGTGTTTTTTTCTGTCTTTCTGGCGAGTGCATGTTGGCGCCGTCACTGATCCTGTCAGCGGTGAGCGAGGAGCAGGAGGGAGCCGAACGCCCTCAGGCGTCTCTCGCTCAGTGAATCAGCTCACTGGAGTGTGTGTGTTTGTTCCCACGTGAGCCTGTCTGACTTAGAGATCGGACTGTTTGTGAGCGCGTGCGTTCGTCTCCCCCCGTCGGTGTGTGTGCGCGAGCGTGGACTGAAGTTTCCCCCCCGGGGCCGGTCGACGGGCCGACATCGCAGAGCTGTGAAACGGAGAGGTCACATCTGTATGTGTGAGTGTGGACAAGCTGTGACACAGCTGGTGTGACATTCTCCCACCTGTGAACCACGGACTTTAAGTCTCTGCTCTGTGATGTGTTACTGTCTTCCAAGATGGCGCCCTGTCTTTTGAATAGAAGTTGCTCGCCCTCCATGTTGTCAACTTTATAGAGAGGCGAAGTCGCGTCCCTTCCGTTGTCCCCCACTGGACCTTATTGTGGTAATTTCGGTAGTGACCCCTCAGTTGAACTGAAATTCTGGATGTTTTTTTAAGAGATGATGATAAATGGTGACGACACAGTCAGACGCGGCGCATCGCGGCGCCCTCGCCATCACCCTCCGAGTTGGGAAGTGTACAAATATTTTCATTATGAAATGTGGCGGACCGATAGCTTCTTGCTAACGTCATTCATTCATTGGCCCCGTTTGGGACTAGCGCTGTCCATCGCTCCCTCGTCATTAATTCAGTTCTGTCTTGTATTGCGAATCTCCGCAATGAAAGGAATAATAAAACACATCGGACTCAGTGTCGGGGTTTCTGAGCGTAATGTTTATCAGATGACGGATTAAGAAAACGCACGCAAACGATACGGACCTTTCTACTTCAACTATTTTACGACAAACTGACTTTCTTGAGTTGCAAAATGATCTTTTAACTTGATAAACATCATATGTGTGATTCACGTGAGAAAACCAAGATGGTGACGGCCAAAGTCCGAAATGGTCACGACCAATATCAGAAATGGTGACGGTCAGTACATAAATCAGACAAACATCACATGCGTGATTCATGGTGCGATTCCTGTGATCAAGGTTTAATCAGGATCCATCGAAGGTAACTTCATAACTCGCTCGGCTTTAAAGGAGAATCTTTTTTGGTTGCACATATTAAAAAGTTCAGGAACAGCCCTGGCAGCTGAGAACAGGAAACTTTGCTGGATGTCAGACTTCTTCTCTTCGCCCACATTGGTCTGAATCGATCTCTTCTTTTTAGTTTCTGTGTGGATATTTGAAGCCTGAGGGGGTGGGAGCTCCGCTGGGAGCTCACTGGGAGCCCACTGGGAGCCCACTGGGAGCTGCCCAGTACAACCACCATCTGCTGCTCTGGATCGCCCCGGCTGAAGGGTTCACAGTGCTGCTGGAGGGCTCCGATTGTCCTGAAACATTTGTGCCAAATTCAATTCTACAATTGTATAATATTATAGGATTTGAATTAGAATCCTAGTTTTTGTTATTTGTAATATGGTCTTTAGTGCTGCATTGATTAATCGATTAATCATCATCAACGATCAAATTAATCGCCAACTATTTTGATTGGATCCGTGTCTGTGCATGTGTGTATATAAGTCTATGCGTTAAACACCACACCTCTATAAGGCCATAACGTGTCGGTGTGGTTTTCTGCCCCCTAGTGGCCAAAAGAAATGCAGCTACTGTCTGTCTTCTTACCTGTTATTGACCTGCGTGTCCATCTGTGTCTCTGTCCTCCCTCAGGTCCTCGTTAGAGCGAACGAGCGAGGGTCTGTAAAAATGTCGTTGCCGGCTGAACGCATATGATCGGACATGGAGCCCGTCAGCGCAGCCAACGCCACACAGGACGAGCTCCGCCTCCTGCCCCCGCCCGACGACGACCCCGGCAACTTTGGTTACCTCGACTACAGCCAAAACGCCGTAGGGGGGTTGGCGCCGGCGTTGCCCACGCTGCCGTTTGAGGGAGTCAATTTTCAAGAAGACCCCATCAAACTGCTGAGCGTTCAGGTAGAGGAGACCTTTTCATTCATTCTGTGTTCATATATATCACAAGGGATTGAACCTATTAATCAAAACAGAAACTCTACGAGCAAATTCGTCAAAGAAACGCCACTAACTTCTTTAATCTTTTATTGATTTTTCCACCTTTTTGGCCGCCATCCCACCAAAATCTCAGAAAACCCTTAGAACAAACATTTATAACAACAAAAACAGCCTTTACGTCATCATTAGTTAGAACGTATAAGCATCAAAACAACCAGTTGTGTTACAGCTGTTGTTGTTGTTGTTGTTGTTTGCAGGTGGTGTTGATCTTGGCCTACAGCACCATCATCGTGCTGGGGGTTCTGGGTAATTCTCTGGTCATCTACGTCATCTACCGCTTCAAGACGCTCCGCACCGTCACCAACTTCTTCATCGCTAACCTGGCTGTTGGTATGTTTCCACACGTGCACCAGTCTGGTCACACGGAACGGCGTATGAATGACCTGTTAATGCACAAGGCGAGCAGGAAGAAAGCCGTACTTGCTCGTGGCGTGTCATTTGTACTAGGGATGTCACGGTGAGGAAATCTTCCCACCGGTTAATAAACTTGTGTTGTTCCCGATGACAGCAGACGTTTTACAAGATAAGACGACGCTCAATATCTGTAGTGAGCTTTCTTTGATCTTTGACGTTGGGTGGCGTCGTGTCTGGACTCTTCGGTCGAGCTTTCGCTGCGGGGCCGGAGGTTCCCACCTGGCGCCGCTCCATCCTCTGTGCCGAGACTCCAAACAGAGCAGACACTTTCATTTTCAGTTTGTAGCATTCGCCGTAACACCAATAACACCAGCTACCGTAGCAAACCTAGTTTGTACGCCATGTTGTCGGTACTGACTGCAGTGCAAATGCATCCGCTTAAATAGAAATGGCGACGGCGAAAAACCAAAATGACGAACCCGAGGCTTCAGAACAGCAGTCCACAAACCCCTGTGTGACGTCACGGTGGCTACTGTACGTCCTCTTCTCATAAACAGTCTGTGTGTTGCACACAAACACAAGCCGTCGTCTCCGGATGTCAGAGAGGATTTCCCAGCTCTGATGAGTCTGACAGCATCAAATCAGAGCTGCTCTGTGTGCGTGTGTGTACGCGTGCCTGCTCACGTGCATGTGTAGGTCGTCTGTGATGATGACTCAAACATCTGTCAGCTGTTATTTGCTATTTCTCCGTGATGACTGCTGCTGCTGTGTGGGAGAGAGAGAGGGAGATGAAATCAAACATTTGTTGTTGGTGTGTTTGACATTCACACGTCTGGCGAGGACAATCCGGCGCTGTTGTTTTACGAGATGTAAGATGTGATGAGAGTAAAAATAGACTGTTTCAGAAGAACTCCCAGAGGCACAGAGGAGTATTTTTAGGAGTTTCTACGTGCTCTGTGTACATTAACCAATCATCTTATGAGAGCCTAAAACAATTTAAATCACAGGGAGAAGAGGTGGAGAGAGGAAGACAGAGATCAAGAGACGCTTGTGAAGTTCTCTAAAGTGCTAATCGTCTACATTTTCTACACGTGTCGGCGTTTTAATTTAGCATGTTTTTAGCATTTGTGAAAGTATTCAGGGCGGACTGACTGACAACAAGCTCCCGCACACGTCGTGATAAGCCAACGCGAGTCGATAATAATCAGCCTTCTCGTGCGTTTATCTAACAGCCACCGGCGCTCAGCAGGAATGCAGCTTAGTTGCCAAAAAGCGGAGGCAAAGAAAAAGAAAATATCTCACTAATCATCTACAGCGTCACCTGACTGGGATCCTGTTCAAATGATATATATAACGGACTGAACTGTGTGTGTGTGTGTGTGTGTGTGTGTGTGTGTGTGTGTGTGTGTGTGTGTGACAGCCTGCAGAGCTCCGCATTATTTTAATGAGCCGGAGAATATCTCAACTCTGACCACAAAACATCTGCTCGGTGGTGCAACATAAATCATATTCTCTCTCGGCCTCCACACGGCGATTGATGTCACCTCGGCTCTATTTATTTCTAATGAGAGGAGTGTGAAGGAGGCGAGATTCGCGCCTCTGAAGTGACACACGATGCTCAATTGTGAAATTTCACGCTGGTGCATGATTAAACCTACTTTCACTGCCTGGATCGAGGCGTTCATAACAATCCAAAGGCATCCTCTTCTTTTAGGATAGTTTTTGGAAAGTATTTATTAGAGAGGGTACCGTAAAGACAAACAGGAAACAGGAAAAGAAAGATGGGAGAACGCGGCCAAAAACCAAGATGGCGACGACCAAAAACCAAGATGGCGACGACCAAAAACCAAGATGGACACGGCCAAAAACCAAGATGGACACGGCCAAAAACCAAGATAGCGACAACCAAAAACCAAGGTGGCGACGGCCAAAAACCAAGATGGCGACAGCCAAAAACCAAGATGGACACGGCCAAAAACCAAGATAGCGACAACCAAAAACCAAGGTGGCGACGGCCAAAAACCAAGATGGCGGCGACCAAAAACCAAGATGGCGACGGCCAAAAACCAAGATGGTGACGACTAAAACCAAGATGGTGACGACCAAAAACCAAGATGGCGAAGGCCAAAAACCAAGATGGCGACAGCCAAAAACCAAGATGGCGACGAGCAAAAACCAAGATGGCGACAGCCAAAAACCAAGATGGCGATGACCAAAAACCAAGATGGTGACGGCCAAAAACCAAGATGGCGATAAAAACCAAGATGGCGATGACCAAAAACCAAGATGGTGACTGCCAAAAACCAAGATGGCGACGGCCAAAAACCAAGATGGCGACGACCAAAAACCAAGATGGCGACAGCCAAAAACCAAGATGGACACGGCCAAAAACCAAGATAGCGACGACCAAAAACCAAGATGGCGACGGCCAAAAACCAAGATGGCGGCGACCAAAAACCAAGATGGCGACGACCAAAAACCAAGATGGACACGGCCAAAAACCAAGATGGCGACGGCCAAAAACCAAGATGGCGATGACCAAAAACCAAAATGGCGACAGCCAAAAACCAAGATGGCGACGGCCAAAAACCAAGATGGTGATGACTAAAACCAAGATGGTGACGACCAAAAACCAAGACGGCGAAGGCCAAAAACCAAGATGGCGACAGCCAAAAACCAAGATGGAGACGGCCAAAAACCAAGATGGCGATAAAAACCAAGATGGTGAAGGCCAAAAACCAAGATGGCGACAGCCAAAAACCAAGATGGAGACGGCCAAAAACCAAGATGGCGATAAAAACCAAGATGGTGACGGCCAAAAACTAAAATGTCTAGGGCCCAAAATCATGATGACGACGGGTGTCAGAACGCCACCAGGACGCTCCCAACGTGAGCTTTAATTCCTAAAACACCATAAATTGACTTTCTGCCTCACGCCATTATAAGAAGAATTAAAACACGACTCTGCGTTACGAGTACACCGAGGAAACACGCTGTGATAAATGCATGAATTCACATGAAAACAAATAAATAGGTGAATTAATAAAGCACCACATCAGCAGCGCACGGCCAAATGAATGTGACACGTAAACAACGAGAGGTAATGGAGTGTGAAGTGGCGGTGCGGGGCTGTGTGGGGACGGGAGGGAAACCTGGAGATGAACAATAATACATTAACTTCATGACGCACACGTCAGGGAAGGCTGATGTGACGGTGAACGAGTGAAACACATAGATGGATGGATGGATGGATGGATGGATGGATTGTGCCTCCGGATGCAGCAGGGAGAGATTTCAGCACCACGGACAGCGACTGAAAACAGGCCGGTCCTCCTGTTTGTTTCATAAGAGCTACAGTGAGGACATTACTGAAACTGACCGAGCGGCGGTATTTGACGAGTTTAGGTGTTGTACCGGCGTGGAGAACAAGATCACTGATTTGCTTTCATATAATATATAATATATTTGCAGGGAAACTAATGAAACATGTTGTGAGTGGACATTGTGCACACTGTTAATCCTGATTCATTGACCTCCATGCTCTCCAGTTAGAGCCGAGCGGAGCCGAGCGGAGCCGAGCGGAGCCGAGCGGAGCCGAGCGGAGCCGAGCGGAGCGGCAATCAGCGTTTAGATTCCTTTTCTCCTTCGCCTCTCCAAGAAATACATAAACAAACACGTTCACGAAGTAGAAGAAAATAATTAGACGGAGTGTAAAGTGGCACTTCTTTGCAGTGTGTCATGTGCTCAGTATACAGCCCGGGGTGTTGGCTGTTCTGAAAAGTGTAAAGAAAATTGGATGCAAACTAAATCTTAACCGCTGGCTATTATTAATAAACACACACACACACACACACACACACATACAGTGATTGCCTGTGTCCTGAAAAAACATTAATATATGCCTTTTTTAAAGTTTTGGATGTAAAAGCTGTTAAAGTTTTCATTACAATCCGTACGTTCTCTCTGCAGTAACTCTTTAACACTGCATGTGCACCGCTCTGTCATACGTTGGCTTTATAATGTGAGGGTGCAGGTCGCATCTTTGGGGGTTTCAGACCGTCTGCCATGTTCCGTTTCATTGCTCCTCATTATGAACGGCATCTTTCATATCACATTACAATATAAGAATATTGATTAGTGCAGCTTTAAGTACCACCATGTTTGGTTTGTAGCATTTCACAAAGAGCATATAAATACCACGATTCTCCATTAAAGTTTAGTTTGTCTCGATGCCCCTGGCATGTATGGAGGACGGAAGCTGCCAAAATAAAAATAAATAAATGAATGAATAAATAAATGACTCGATGAATAAATAAATATGTCATTAAATGCAGCAAAAATAATATTACAAATATATGTAGCCATTAAGTAATTGATAAAATGTGACATAAATTGATATTTATGTTTTAATTTGCTTTTTTATTTATTTAATATTTTACTAATTCCCTTATTTATTTACTCTTCTATTTAATTTCCCCTTTAATTTATTTATGTATTTTTTTTAATTATTTTTTTTAATTAATTAATTTAGTTTTACATTTGTTTTTTATTCATTTATTTATTTAGTTGTATTTGCATTTTTCTGCCATCGCCATCTTGGTTTTTGGCTGTCGCCATCTTGGTTTTTGTCCATCGCCATCTTGGTTTTTGGCTGTCGCCATCTTGGTTTTTGGCCATCGCCATCTTGGTTTTTTGGCCGTCGCCATCTTGGTTTTTGTCCGTCACCATCTTGGTTTTTGTCCGTCGCCATCTTGGTTTTGGGCCATCGCCATCTTGGTTTTTGGCCATCGCCATCTTGGTTTTTGTCCATCGCCATCTTGGTTTTTTGGCTGTCACCATCTTGGTTTTTGGCCGTCGCCATCTTGGTTTTTGGCTGTCGCCATCTTGGTTTTTGTCCGTCGCCATCTTGGTTTTTGGCCATCGCCATCTAGGTTTTTGTCCGTCGCCATCTTGGTTTTTGGCCGTCGCCATGTTGCATTTTTGCAACCAGAAGTGACACAAGAGGGCGGAGCTAAGTACAACCGAACGCTGGATAAGACATTTTTAGGCAACCAGAATGTTGACATAGGAAGGGGAACCCATCTGAATGGCTCGTTGAATCACATGTTTTCTATCTAGACGGCCTACAAACAACTGACTGGGTTGGTAGACACTCCAGATCCTCAGATGTGATGTTTCCCCTTTAAAGGTATTTATATAGAAGCTCAAAATGCAACCACAAATGTTCAAATATATATATATATATATAAAAACATAGCGTGCTCGAGAGGATGTGATAAACAGATTCCTTTCATGTCAGCTGTGTTGGGATGGATGTGATGAAGGCTCCGACAGAGAGGAAGAAGAGGAGTAAAAGCAGTGTGACTGATGTGATGTGAAATGTGCAGTAAGGTAGAAACGGCGGCAGCCAGAGAGTTGTCGGTTAAATTACCCCCGAAACCGAACAGGAGTGGGCAGGAGAGCAGACGGTTTGTGGTAAACAAACAGAGAGCTGGACGCCCTCAGGCTGGTCCGCTCACTCTCAGTGTCTCTCTCAATGTTTCTCTCAGTCTCCGTTTGTCTTTTTGTCTTAATCATCTGCGTCGTCTCATTATTCTGCTCTTTCTACTTGCTAAAACACACGAGGTCCAAACCACAGCAACAGCCACGTGGTAACGAGGTGAAAGGAAAACACGTTTACATGAATGGATGCTTAGAAGTCCAGAAAGGTGGCGTGTTGCCATCTGCCAAGCAATGTTGGCATTGGACGTAATCCAGGGATCTCATCCAGCCTACAAGGAGTGGCTTTCTCTCTATTTGGATTGAGAATTAGGAATCTGGATCTGGTCCTCTTTCCAAAGCCAACATTTAGTCCGTTCATGCTACCCTTTTTTAAATAACTGGAGGAGTCGTCTTAAATTTACACCTCTTTTTTGTACCGTTCATTGGTTTCTCTCTCTCTCTCTCTCTCTCTCTCTCTCTCTCTCTCTCTCTCTCTCTCTCTCTCTTATTCTGTTTCTGGCCGGAAACATCACA
>CAKAOI010049120.1:0-47934 GCA_916701655.1 Sebastiscus albofasciatus
TATATATATATACACAGCATGTTGCCCTCTTCTCTAGCTCTGTATTTAATGCACCAACATGAGGTTGATATTGGTCTTCTCACATTACAAATTTCCCAAAAGTTTGAGCTGTTCCTTTAAGCTTTTTTTAGGCTGCATGTAACTTACAACGACCTTTTCTTCTCAAAAAATGCATAAAACATTAGTCCGTTGGACCGTAGTGCTGAAAACACTAAAACACAATCAGTTAAGTTAAAAAAAAAAGTTGTATAATGGTTGTTTAGCTTTCATCAAATATACACAGTATTTATTCAAGCAATTTAAATGAAGCATTGCTTGAGAAAACAAATACAAATTCATTTTTTTTTTTTTTAGACAAGATGTTGTATCAGAAAGAGGCTGCGGGGTCTGCTAAGACTACATCGAAGGGTTAAAGTCCGTGGCAGCTGATGAACTATTGATAACTGTTCGATCCCTGGTGGTGTGTTTCTGTGTTTATTGCAGCGGGAGATCAAACCTCGCACAGTGCTCGGTGTTACACACTTGGTTCTGTGAAAAAGGCTCCCAGGGGTCGCTGAGGGGGTCAGCGGAGGCTGCAGACCTCCTGCCTGAGCACTCAGCTGGCAGCACACAGCTTCAGAGGGCTGCACCGGGGATATGTTGAGAAACTGTAAAAACACTGGCCATGTGTGTGTGTGTGTGTGTGTGTGTGTGTGTGTTTATGTGCTGTAAGCTCCCTCTGCTCAAATATTCACAAATTAGCTAAAATCCGGGGTTCAGTTACACACACACGCGTGCGCACACACACACACACACACACGGTTGACTGGGCAGAGGCATTATTCAATTGGCTCGGGTTCAACAGCAACACTCAGGGAGATAGAGAGGATTATGGGGGGAGTGAGCTCTGCCCCGAGAGGTTAAAGTGAAACATATTTCTTATTATGTATGTCTGTTTTTCTACTTTTTATTGTTCAATGAAATAACACAGTGGGGATACAAAATTCTGAAACATCTGCTGTTCCAATCACTCGGTATTGGGCTGGAAGTTAGTGATAAAATTATATGGAGACACAGTAACTGATGCGGTTTATGTTTTCCTGCAGCAGGAAAAAGCATTTTGTTCTGAATAAAACATCAAAAGTCTGTTCCAAGTGGAAGAGCAGGTCATCTAGGGTTGGTTGGTCTCAAACTGTCCCCTACTGGTAAATAAAAGTCTGCATGCGGGTGAATGTGAGGCGCTGTACCTCTTAGGTTAGCAGTAGGGACGTCACGATTTCGATTCTAAAACAAAAATCAAATCGATATTAGCTTCTGATTTTGACCATCGATATCAACTTTTTTTTCTCTCCAACCCGCATACTTGCGTGCGTCCTAAGTTAAAATGGATTAGTCTGCAGCTCACAGACAGTACAGTGTATCTTACCAGTAACCTGCAGCGGCGCTTTGAGACACCGTGGCCACTGCCGAATTCGGCGATGATGGAGAAACAACAGCATTAGGCCTGTGTATTGGCAAGAATCTGGCGATACGATACGTATCATGATACAGGGGTTACGATTCAATATATTGCGATACTGTAAGCAAGGCTTTATATTGCGATTTTTAAAAAAAATCTAATTTTAGGAAAACTGTCATAGTATATTCACACCACCATATGCATAAAAAGTTAAAGTTTACTTTGTTTATGCGATCAGAAGAGTGGGATCTGCATTTATAACAAGCCCTGTAACGTCCAACATCATATCACTACTTTGAGAGGGCACACACACTGAGTGGGCACGTCTCTTTGCATATTAAATAAAGTATTGACTGAGTTAGTCTTTTGCATGTAATCTATTAACTTAAAATCGATGCAGTATCACGTGCGGTGAGCTTTCAGAGCGTCCCGCTGTCAGCTGTTTGGCAGAAGCTTTTCCATGCCGAAGCTCCGGACGGATTCAGAGTTTCTGCAAGGTGAACAGAACCTCACGACCGTGACATTTGACTTTTACGTCTGGCCTTTAACACAGCGGCCGGACAAGAGCGCTGCCAGAACACTGTGTGTGGGCTGTGCAAGTGTGTGTGTGTGTGTGAGATGACTGGGATAGGCATTACTCCCGGTGGGACGTGATGATATCATATCCACATTCTGTAGTCCGACACACACACATGTGCACACAACCTCCACACAATGGCAGTGACATCATCGTCACCATGCAAACCAGAAGTGCTGTGTTTTCTTTCTTTCTTTTTTTTTTTATGCCGATCAACAGGATGATATCATCACCAATCATCCCTGCCAATCACAACACATTTCTGGGCATCAGCTCATTGATAATCTCAGTTTCCTGGCAGCGGGTGATGATATCATTAGGTAGTAAGTGGTGATGTCACAGTTCCAGATTTAAAGCGACTAAGAAAGAGCAATCCGACAATTTAATTCTTCACAGATCATCAACTGGCAACGAAGGCGATGCTGGAGTTAAATTAATATAAACCCAAAAGAGTCGAGAACAAAACAGAGCAGAGAGCAGATTCATCTTTCCGTTGTTTAGAGATGATGGAGGTGAATGAAAGAAGGGACGTTTTGTTACAAGAAGAGGAACAACAAGTCTACAAAATACATTGTAATTAATTGCCATGACATTTTGCCCTGCAACCACAGCAGCCATTATGCCCCGCCCACACGCCCCATCTGATTTCATTGTTTTCTCCTCTGCCTCTTTCCTGCCAATATGCTTTTTAGACACCAGTGTCTTTAACTGGGCAACATCAAGTAAAACGCTGCTGGCATGACCAGTGTTGGGTTCGAGTTCAAGCCTGGTATGAACTGCTGGAAAACTGGGCTATTAATGACGATAGTTTGACACAAATGATACCCCTGGATTCACCGGGTGCAGCTGCGCCGATTGCGGCCACTCCAATGCTCGTCTCCACCAGACACGCGGCACCGCGTTTCAGAAGCTGCATTGAATAGGCGCATATTTTTAGAGGAGCTTCTGAAACGCGGTGCAGCGTGTCTGGTGGAGACGAGAGAGGCGGAGGAGAAAACAGTGAAATCAGATGGGGCAGTCTCTTCTTTAATTCACCTCCATCATCTGTATGGTTGCCCTCTCACATTCTCGCTCACATTCACGTAGCGCGTGCACACGGGCGAGCGCGAGCAACAGGACACTGACTTTCGTTGACTTAACGGCCACAGGTGTTTCTGTTACAACCAATTTCTGATTCTTACAAACAGTCCCTTTAAAGCATGATGAGTCAGGGTAGGGGGAGAATAGAAAGAGTAGCCTCGGGGCCCCTGACCACCATAATCCGCCACTGTAGGCACCTGATATGTATACATGCATATACTGTACATATCCACCTGCATCATCTATATATATATAAAGAAACCTGTTATGAATTAATCATTCATATTCCTTCCAGCATATTTGCACTCTGCACCACTGAATTATTGTTTACAATTTACATAAACAGCCTGACACATTATGCTGTTGTTCCTTGTATTCTTTTTATATTAATCTTCTTTCTTTACTCTTGATCAGCTTTGTTGACTTTGCTTTTAGCTGCATTTCTATGACCCATGTATAGGCTACAATGAGAGCAAAATAACCAGACTCCTGGTAGCCTTTATGTGTACCAACTCATACCTGGCCCATCAAGCTGGTTCTGATGCAACAAGACAAACATTAACACCATAACATAGCCTGGCACAGCGGCCACATAGTCTCACACACACACTGGCAGCAACATCTGCATTAAATACAGCAAAAACTGCACCCCAATAAACAATAATACTGAAATAGGCCACTAGTTCAAACATTGTAAATGAGCTCACTTTATGATGCTTGCAGCAGGAGACGACGGGGCCTTGTTTTGGTGTTGAACTCTGAGATGAGTCTCTGATGGCTGAACTTCTTCCTCCTTCATCCTCAGGCTGTTGCTCCTCAGCGCAACAGGTGTTTCGGTTTAACACGTCACCGTGTTACCTGCTGTCACTTTCAACATATGCATCCGTGCTGCTCCTACAACACTCACAGTCTCACAGCAGCTCGTGAAATAGTCACGAAATTTAATCGATTTGATTTGAGTACATAGACGCTCTGCACGACTTTCAAAGACGTATTTTTCGTGCGTTTTCCTGCGAATGTCCAGCAACACGTGACGATGTATCTTCTTCTTCTTTGGTGTTTATTGGCAGTTGGCAAACCAGCTTACAGGTGCACTACCACCACCTACTGGACTGGAGTGTGGAGCAGGAGATTGGCAGGAAAAATAAATAAATAAATAAATAAAATAAAATAAAGAATAATAATAATAATAATAATAATAATAATAACTAAAATAAAATTATAATAATGCTAATAATAATTAATTATCTCCATTATTCCTGTATTCTCATTTGTATGTCAATTAAGGGTTGTTTTAATGATAGTTTGGCCAATATATCTGCCTTCTCATTTCCTTCCACCCCTACCTGTGCAGGAACCCAAAGGAAGGAGATATCCAATCTTCATCTTATCCAAAACTCCTCTTTCTAGCCAACATCTTCCTTCCATCCAACAAAAATGATAATTCAATTAAATAAATAGCCCGTTAACTTCATTTGTGGTACAACCAGGGAAGTAACTAACAGAGAACTAGTTGTGTCTATGAGTATTTACTCTTTTTCTGTAAACTTCTGAAAAATGAATAAAGCTTTTTCTAAAAAAGAGAAAGAAATGAGCCTTTAGAATATATTTTCCTTTTCTTCACACATCACAATTACCCCTGCACATATTTTATTTTATTTTATTTTCATTTTTTGTTTCAGGAGGAGGCCACATCTTGCCAACATAGTGTGTCACTTGCACCCAGTAACCACCGTGTGGACGTTATGTGACAGGCATGAATCAGAAGCACGATCGCTGTATTGTCACATTGTGTCCGAGGCCCCCCGAGGGAAAGATACCATCACCTGTGAGGGAGGAGAGAAGAAGGAGGTGAGAATGTGTAACACTAAAGAGGAGGAGGACGGAGGAAGAGCGGGAAAATAAGAGGCAGATGTGAATATATTCATGGGAAATGGATTACTAGACGCAGGAGAGAAAGATAATTGTTTGGAGTATTCGTTCCAGGTCCCAGCTCAATTTCAAACCCTCCACTTAAGTGAGTGGGTATGAGTGTGTGAGTGTGTGTTACAAGTGCTTTTGGAGTGGCAGCGGTGAGGGAGTGTCATCCCCTCTACTTAGCTTTAGCACTTCTCATTCACACACACACACAGTGGTGGGATTTTATTGTTCTTCGGCTCTCGATTGTTAAATCATACAGCAACACCTTTCTATCGAGAGAGGACTCCATTACCACTCGCCCTCGTACACACAATCATCATGTCACCCTCCTCTTCTCCTCTCTCTGGTACCTTCTCCTCATTCTCATGTTTATCCTCACTCATCCTTTTTATCTTCTTCTCTTTTTAACTTGATGCCTCCTTCCTCACTCACTCTTTTTCCTTCATAGTCTTCTTCTGGCTTCCTTAAACAAACCGTCAACCACCTGAAAATGACCACATCATTACAGCCATTTCCCCAAAACCACAAATTGTATGTCTAAGTGATGAAGCCCTCTCAGCTCTGGACCTCCAAGGTCAGTCAGGCAGGTGCATGTAGGCCAAAGAGTATAGAAGCAAGGACACGAAACTATGGTGTTTTTTTTTTTAAAAAATAGCCGCTGCCGCCATTTTGGACTGAAAAAGCTTATTATATTTTTAATGTTTTTTTGTTCAACACGGGACATTTCTGTAGAATATGACAATAGAATAGAAATATTTTAGTTTCAGTTTTGTACAGCACTTTTTAGGCGGACGTTTTACTGGCGTCCGGTCAAAGAACGTATATCGATAAGAGGTGAAAGTCAATAGTTCGTTTAATTGCAACATCAGCGCCCAGAAGCAAAGCTACACTTCCGCCATATTGGACTGAAAGCCACTACCGGACGCCAGTGAAACGTCCACCTAAAAAGTGCCGTACTCTTATATTGTCATATATTACCAAAATGTCCTGTGTTGAGCAATAAAATATTATAAATATAATAAGTGTTTTCAGTCCAAAATGGCGGCAGTGGCTGTTGTAAAAAAAAAACAAAACACCATGTCTTTGCTGCTATACTCTTTGGTCCCATTGTCGCTTTCAGTCCAAAATGGCGGAAGCGTAGCTTTGTTGCTGGGCGCTGATATTGCAATGGAACGAACAATTGACTTTCACTTCTTATTAATATACATTCTTTGTCTCGGCAAACCTTTCTGAAAAATTTTTCATTACAAAATAAGTGAATATATTGTAATTTTATTCATATATTTTAATTCTTCGTAATTGTAGGGAAATATAAGTTTTACTTCTACCTACTCCTTTTTGGACACTGTTACTCTTGTTTTGTTTGTTATTATTTTTTAAGTAATTCATTCATTCATAAAAGGTCTGAGGAAAATGTTGATATTCTCAACGGCCTCATCTTTCTCCTCATTAAGTCATTATGTCTTTGCATTTCCTGCATTATGTTACCCGCTTGCCAGCTTGCTAAATTGTTAGCCTCTGTGTCTTCTAGACGCTGACAGTAACATTAATATTGCCGTTGCTTACCGGCACAGTTCTCACAATTTAAACGCCAAGCATATCGTGTACACGACTTCCCATGTTGTAAACACAAGCTCACGTGTTTCATTTGAAGGCTCCGTGTTTTTTAACGGTGTTCTGTTGTTTGTTTTCTTGTTAGTTAATTTCTTGTGTTTAGTTATTCTGATTTATTTGTACTCTCAACATAATTGAAATTGAGGACATGCCCTCAATGATTCCTCGAGATTTAAATAAAGGTTGAATGAATGAATGAATGAAAATTTGCTTACCAAAAAATACTTGTGCATGTTTTACAACAGCAGCCTGAAAAAGTGGTTTCACCATCATTCGAGGGCAACGCTGCTCATGTCCACTTTTCACCGTCCTGCGTTGCCGTAATGTGATATTAATGGTCACATTCTTGATTTTGAAACTGTCCAGTGAGCAGAGCCAAACCTCAAGAGAAGGCTTGCTGTCAGCGTGTGTATGGCCTGTGTGTATATAAAGGTTTTGAATCCAGCTGAAGGAGGACGGAGGAGGAGGAGAGAGGGGATTAGGGTGTGTGTGTGTGTGTGTGTGTGTGTGTGTGTGTGTGTGTGTGGTTCCTCCTGATGGGGTTAAGAGCACCGGGAGTGTGATGTGGTGATGGAGGGAGGATGAGAGGGATAAAAGAAGAGGAGAGAAGAGAAAAAAAAATTGAGAGAGGAGCGATCCATTAGCTAATGGATGTCTTCAGTCCTGTCTCCTCAGACTTATCACACACACACACACACATACACACACCGAGGCAACAAGCTATCGACCTGGTGTGTTTTTGTGAATGTGTGCAGTTAGCGCTCAAACAAATCGACTGCATTCTTCAACTCATCGAGTCGAGGCCATAAATAATCCCAAATTCAACTCATATCAACTCTGTAAAATGAAAACGCAGATGTGTGTTCACACTCTAAATATATGTGTGTATTAATGTGTGTGTGTGCCATGAGACAGAAACTAATTGGTGTCAATAAGACATCTGTGGCTCCTCTTTGATTAAGCCTGCAGGCTAGGAATAGGAGAATAACACCTCACACACACTCCTTCTCCCTTTCCCACGAACAAACACACACACACGCATGCACGTGCACACACACACACACACACACACACACACACACACACACACACACACACACACAGCCTGTGGTTGTGCTGATAGCTAACTCCAGGCAGGGCCCATCTGTCTCATTACAGAAACGGGTCTCGCTAGAGAATTTGTATTGTTTATGAACACATACACACACACACACACACACACTCACACACACACACGCGGTGTGTATGGCCACATGGTTGGCAGTGCTGGTATAGCCTTGCTCAACATCAGAGCTGCTGGAGACAGAAACAGCTTGATGTGACAGAAGAATGGAGAAGAAAAAGAAAGAAAGAAAGAGATTGAAATACTGAAACAGAGTGAAAAGCCTCCTCTGTCTGAGTCTTACAACATGTTGTGTAACAGTTTGACCCAGAAGGACCTTCTCTGGCTGTGGGATCTTTACGGGAATGGAGCTTATAACGGTCGAACAGTGAGGAAAAAGTTCAATGTGATGAGTCACATTTCAACTATTTTATTCACATTTGAATCTCACATTTAATTCTATAGATTTGCTTTTTTTTGTGCATGATCCTCATAATGTCTTGTTTAGTCTTTTCAGTTTGTGAGTCGGCTGTAAAGCACTTTTAAAGGGACAGTGTGTAGGATTTGGCGACATCTAGTGGTGTGGTTGCAGATTACAACCGACTGAGTACCCATCTGCTCACTCCTCCGTTTCCAAGACTGTGGCAAAACCGTGGTAACGCCGTTCGCCTCGCTCAGAGCCCATCCTTACCATAATAACACTACCTTAGGAGCAACTGAAGTCAGACGGCGGCTGGTGGTACCACGGTTTTGCACTCTGCAGCTCACGTTACAGTGGTTTAAAAAGCGCGTAGAGAACTACGGTGGCCTTCAGGTAACGCAAAAATGCAAAAGGCTCTCTCTAGAGCCAGAGTTTGGTTTGTCCGTTCTGAGCTACTGTAGAAACATGGTGGAGCAACGTGGTGCTCTCAATGAAGAGGACCTACTCCCTATGTAGATATGAAGGGTTCATTCTAAGCTAACGAAAACACAAAGATTCTTAGTTTCAGGTGATTATACACTAATGAAAACATAGTTATGAATATTATATTCCATTTCTGCAGATAGAGTCCCCGAAATGTTACACACTGTTCCTTTAAGGGCTCTAATATGTACTTTATGAAGGTGAATTCAAATAAAGTTTGTTTGTTTGAAACAATGATTAGCCTCTGACAGTTTTGTGAGACTGACACCTTTCAGGACAAACTAACATTTAAGAAGATTTGTAAATTTGACTTATCAGTGGTTGAAAGTGTTTAATTTTATCTTACTTCTGTGCGTGTTGCATATTTTATTCCATTTACTGAAAATTATTTTTGTCAGAAGGCAAAACAATCTGACTTTTTTTTTTTCCGTTAGGACATCGTGAGGTATTCCAGATGCGGCATCAGTAACACGGGATAAATCTAGAAATCGTCACGCCTGACGCTCGTAAGGTGAGGCCATTGTTGAACTTTTTACTGCACGGAAGGTAAAGCGACGTCTGTTGAGCAACAAAGTGAAAAAACGGACACCCTTTATTTCACAGAGAAGAAAGAACTTTAATTAAATATAGTGAGAGTCAAAAAGTTATTTTACACTTCAAAGTTTAAAATAAAAAAAAAGAATCAACATTATCATCTTTACAGTAGTTTCCTCTGTACTCTTCCCCTCCACACTGATACTGCTGATAATGTGAATGATGACCACCACTGTGAGCCTGAACGCAGACAAGCCATGATAAATGTTATTACTGACGTTGGACAAGTGCTTCGGATCATACTTCATTTTAACCAAACCCCTCCATGTACTCCTTCCTGTACAGGTATTTATATATGAACAAACCTTTAGCTTTAAAACATCACATTTTTTCCTTTCAGAGAAAACGGATGACACAGACACACACAATCGCAGGCACTCTCACATGTAGACACAAACAGAAAAGTGGTCTCCAGACCCATATTTGAGATAAAATAAATAGGTGGCTCATTTTGTAAGGGGAAAAGGGAGAAAAGAGGGGCAAACATACAGAGTATTAAAAGCACAATAAAAACACGGTGGAGGAGGGAAATGATGGGAGGAAGGAGCAAAGAGAGGACAGAAAACCTGACTGAAGCTGGAGAAAGCCTTCATTGAGCAGCTCATCTTCAAATCCATCACATGGAAGACAAACACGGATAATCATAAAGACACATTTATGAAGTCTACACCTAGATAACACAACTAAATTATGCAAACTTTAACAATAATGATACGAACGACATCGTGACAGAATATCCTCCTGCTTCCTTGACTTACACGTGTAAGTTTGATTGAAATTAGCAGTGGACGTATGGCTTTTAATAAACAGACACTATGATACAAAACAAATAGGATGTCTTAACATTCAAATCTTTAGACACGAGAGACAAAGCGAGGAACTCATCTTCACCAGTTGTTTTTTTTTCTTTCCAAAATTACAACTGATTTTTATCAGAAAAAAAAAATCTTTCTTTTATCAAATTCTTGATGACGTCTCTGATAATTCATCCCAATTTTTGATTACCGCTCTAAAGATCAACCTTCAGTCTTACTCGCTGAGGCTACTGACTTCTGGCTCTCATTTAGTCTAAATTTAAAAATTGAGTGCTAACATTCAGGCCAGATCCCCTCAGGCAAGAGTTACAAATGAGTCCTGTTTATCAAATAAGAGGGATTTACTTTATCAGAACATGATGCTAGTTCGGTTTTCTGTCCAGTTAAGAACCCAAATTCACTTTCAAACAGCTTCTATTTGTGTAAGGCTGCAACTAACCATTATTTTCATTGTAGATTAATCTGTCCATCATTTCCTCGATTTATCGATTAATTGTTTGGTCTGTAAAATGGTGAAAAATGTCGATCAGTGTTTCCCAAAGCCCAAGATGACGTCCTTAAATGTCTTGTTTTGTCAAAGATATTCAGTTTACTGTCATAGAGGAGTAAATAAACCAGAAAATATTCACATTTAAAAAGCTTGAATCAGAGAATTTTGACTTTTTTCTTTTAAAAATTACACAAACCGATGATTAATCAATCATCAAAATAGTTGGCGATTAATTTAATAGTTGACAGCTAATCGATCAGCTGTATATTTGTGGCAAATATCATCAACCTGAATAACGATGAAGAAACAATAAAGACGTAAATGTGAGCGCTACCTGCTGCTGACACTTCTACACAGTATGGCATTCTTACACAGACAAGAGAAGACAAACAGCGTAGAAACTGTGGCATAAGACTGTTTAGGCAGTAATGTCTCAAATAAAGGCTTTGGCAAAATAAACATAATCATGAATGAATTAAGACTGTTGAAGCACACACACACTGCATGGCTGAGGGAGCAGTGACTTTCACTTACAAATCATCAGATACTTTTCTCATTCGTCCTCACCGAGCATTTAAGACATGTCGCTGGCTAATTGTCCTGCGCTGCAAAAAAAGTCCTTTTTTTTTTTTTTTAGACATGGAAATTCATACTTCATCTTTACCTCTAAAGAAAACAAGTCAAAATGGGATGCAGATGTGGTGAAATTGTGTACTTTTAAATACAGTTTACAGCACTGTAAAAAATTAACTGAAAAAAAGTGAACCTCAGGGGAAGATGTTTTCAAAAAAATTTCAGAAAGTTGGATTTTTAAGCAACCTGATCTCACAAGAGTATGTGAAATGACCACGACCTTTTATTATGTAGGGGTGTAAGAACATATCTGACCTCTGACCTCAAGATATGTGAATGTAAATGGGTTCTGTAGGTACTCACGAGTCTCCCCTTTACAGACACGCCCACTTTATGATAATCACATGCAGTTTGGGGCAAGTCATAGTCAAGTCAGCACACTGACAGCTGTTGTTATGATTAGAGCATATTTTTTTATGCTAAATGCAGTACCAGTGAGGGTTTCTGGACAATATGTGTCATTGTTATGTGTTGTTAATTGATTTCTAATAATAAATATATACATAAATTTGAATAAAGCAAGCATATTTACCCACTCCCAGGTTGGTGAGAGTATTAAATACTTCTCCCTTTAAGGTAAATTTTGAACAGATAAAAAATTTGCGATTAATTTGCGATTAATCACGATTAAACATTTTAATCGATTTGCAGCCCTAATTTGAACACATCACTAGCCGCCACCGCGTAATGCGCTGTTGAGAGGTCGTGGTCATTTCACGTATTTTTGTGACATCACGTTGATTTTAAGACTCAGTTGAAGATAGAACAACGTTCTTTGCAGCGCAGCATTTAAGACCATTGAGATCATTTTCTCACTCACGTTGTCAATCACACCAGATAAATGTCCACGTAACAGAAGAAAAACACAATCTGATTGGCCGGGCTGATCGCAGGAAGAATAAAAAAAACAACAACACCGCAAACCAAAAGAAAAAGAAAAACAAGAGGATTTATGTATTAAGACAAACATTTGAGAACTCTCACAACAAAATGAAAATGGCAGCAGTCTTTAAGACATGTTAAACCCTCTTACAGAGGTTGCTGTGGCGACGTCCGACTTTGTACCAGGATCGTGTGGTATAACAGCGCCGATGGACGGACTCGGTGGCAGAGCTGTTTAGAAGCTGCTGTTGGCACCCAGCGATCACACACTCATGCACTTATTTATGGCCTTTTTTACAGATAGATCGTCAAATCTGCCCTGAAGCGGAACTGCTGCACGTCTAATTTCTCTCTTGGGTGGAAATACATTCAATTCTTGGTTTGTTAAATGACTGAAATTTTGTTTCTCTCTGCACCTTCTGTTGACTGAACGACTGATTTATCTCCTTCTAGAAAATGTAGCAGCGGTTGCAGATGTTATGTGAAGCGAGCTCAAAGCGAACATGGAGGTTTTTCTTGAATGGCTAAAAATGCAGCATCAGTCGCAGGCGGGAAGCATCTCGATCCTCGGTTAAATGCGGAGGAAGACCTCGCTGTCTTGTTTGCGCTGAAAGAGTGACGCTGGATTTGGCAATAAGGAGTGAAAGTGTGTGTCTGGTTTGGCTTGTCTGTGTCGGCTGGATCTGACCCTGTGTGAATCCCGCAGCCTCTTCGTCGTCATCATTATCATCATCATCATCGTCAGGTGTTCTTCACATTATATTCCTTCATTAATGACCAAACTTCATAAATAGAAAAATCCCTCATGTGAGTTAGAAGATGATTATCACACGTTAACTGTTGCACTAAAAGAAAATCACTCAAGGGAGGAAGTGGATTCTCTCCAAAATAAATACACTTCCTGTGTCCGTGGAGAGTCATAATGTAGGCGTGGCCGTTCTCCTATAAAAGCATCGAGGTGTACAAAGTCTGAACAACTTATTTCTTTGCAAACAGTCTTTGTTTGTTCTTCGTCTGTTTTTTCTTCTTCAGTTGTTTTTTTTTTGTGTTAGAAAGGGCCTGAGTTGGGTTTGTTCCTTCAGATCGGGACGACTGCTTCCGTCCCCGACCGGAGTCTGACTCACACCGAAATCCTCCGCCGGGATTGGTGTGAGTGTGCTTGGTTCATCTCGCACACAGTCACACGCACACACACACACACACACGCACACACACATAGTCATGCACTCACACCTTTACATGGGTGGGACGATCATTCCCGGGATTGCTGTTGGGTGGAAAAAGAAACAGAGGGAGAGAGAAGAGGAAAAAAAAAAAAAAACATTTAGAACACAGCCAAATATTTTTCAGAGTCGTAAAAAAAATTCCCTCGTAAATACATCAATATGTTTTCCCATCTGTGCAGCTGTGTGACTGCAGCGACATTTAAAACATCAATAGACGAATAAATCAGTAAAATCGAGCGGGGACACATCATATAAGTTGGCTCTTGGCGATGCTGCTCTCACTCACACACACACACACACACACACACATTTTACTCTGCGCGGGAACAGTTGGCGAGTTTTACTGTATGTTTGTGTGTGTGTGTGTGTGTGTGTGTGTGTGTGTGTGTGTGTGTGTGTGTGCATGACAGATTGCATCATGGCGTGTGTTGTATTTAAACCCAAGGGATGGGTGTCAACATGAGAGAAGCAGAGCCCAGCCCAAAGTCACACACACACTCACTGCAGACTGGAAAGAGTATTACATAAATGGTTTTGTTTACTTCATTATGAGTGAAAACTTAAAGGTGCTATTGATAACATTGACAACATTCAGCCACTAGATTCTCCCTCCCCTGTTCCATTGCATTTACTTCACAACAAGTCGTTGTCAGGCACTTAACATCAATCTCAGCTATTTATCCGTTTTATTCCGCACTAACTGACGACCCAGAGACACCACGTGATACTAGCGTTGTTTTACTATTGGCTCACAAGCCTTTGTTAGAAGTAGACATGCCCACTTTATGATAATCACATGCAGTTTGGGGCAAGTCAGCACACTGACACACTGACAGCTGTTGTTGCCTGTTGGGCTGCAGTTTGCCATGTTATGATTTGTGCATATTTTTTATGCTAAATGCAGTACCTGTGAGGGTCGTGATTACATATTTTAATCGATTGACAGCTCTAGTCTACATAAAAATGTCATCAATAAGACTTTTAAAGAGAAAATAATACATTTTCAGTACCAGCATGACAAAACTCTATAAAATGTATTGTTTCAGTCGAGTCTCCATTTTTTTTCCCCCTTTTTTTCTTTTTTTTGTCTCAGGTGCTCACAGGTATACTGCCAGTATAAACTGTCAAGAGAGTCGAACAGCTGTCATTGTTGATCGCTCCCTGGTACGCTGCCAGTGTGTGATCACCGAGTGTGTGTGACAGAGGAAAGTGTGTGTGTATAGCTGTAAGTGGGGAGTGTTTATTTCAGCTGTGCTTTGAGGCTGAGCTTTGAGTTCCCACACCCCCGCACATGCTCTGTCTCCACACACACACACACACACACACACACGCACACACAGCTAAACAAGGCCAGTGATGTTGAGAAATAAATTCCCTGTGCCAAATGTCTTTTTTTGTCTTTGTAAATATCTAACTTCCTGTCTTTTTCCCCAGCCAATAGGAGGACAGGACAGGGAGGAGTTACTAGGCAACAGAATGGCTAGATCTGTGCTGTGGGATGAGATGTGGATGGAAAAGTTAAGAGGATGGAGAGATGGTGGTGATGACGATGAGACAAGGAAGATGTAGATAAGGAAAGTATGACATGAAAGAGAAGTAGGGGTTAAAAAATCAGGAGTGAGTGAGTGAAAGATCATTCAGAGGTAAAAGATGTGAAACACAGCAATTGTTACTTCATTGAAATTAGTCAGTTCACCAAAAGTTGCAAATGCAATTAGTCAACAGAGCTGAAGGAAGAGATAGTTGAGGGACATACTTCAGGTGAAGGCCAGGCCTTGTAGAGAGTTGCTTGTTGAGTACTTGCTAGAGTCCACAAATGTTTGATCTGGTAGAGAGAGGCAGAGAGACGGGCAGGAAAGAGAGAGAGAGGGACAGGGACAGGGAAGTCAAGAGAAGAGACAGGCGAGATAATGAAAAAAACTGTTAATCCAAAAGGTGATGCAGTATAAAAAGCAGACTTGGATAAAAACAGTTGTTAGTCAAAACAACCAATGTTTACATTAAGAAGCAAATGTGGATATAGCATGATGCCCTGATATACAATAGTGCTGCGTTATGGCAGCCCTGTCTCCTAAAAATGACGTTCCCTTACAACTAAACTGCATTCTCAATTACGTTTGGATGGAAACGTATTTTGTTGCGGATTACATTTGTCTTTTACGTATCAGAAATACCGCTGTGAGTCTGTGGATGGCCGCAACGAGCGGCGCGCAGAGCAGGGGACGTAGTATATTGAGCGACCGTTAATAAAAATACGTCGAATATAAACAGTTATAACAAGTGAGAAAGTCCACTACTGGGGGGGCGGTAAAGGAAGTGGATGGGACCGACCTAAAAACTCTTAAACATGTTTGATCAGAGAAGGATGTGAAACATAAGAGGGACTTCTAGTGGTAGAATATCTGCTGGGGAAGTCCTCCCGCTAAGCATCCTCTGACTGACTGGCTGTTGTCACGGTAAATTACCTTGGAGCCCGTTGCCGTTGGCGCTGTTACAGGAGGGCGGAGGGGAGGACGAGGGCCTGACCACTGGAGCGAAGGCGGACTTCTGCTTAACGGCCGCCGAAACCATGTTGGCCGGAGAGAAGGAGAAGACGCCAGAAGAGGAGGAGCAGTTGGAGGGGAGGGAGGTGGAGGAGGCCATAGTGGGACTGGATGGAACAACTGGGATGGTGGTAATCACATTTGTTAAAGAAGAGAGGAGGGGAGAGGTGGGATGAAGAAGAAGAAAAGGGGTGGATTAAGGATGAAGGAAAGAGACAGATTATGGTTACTTCATTGAACATGATGCTCCAATTTATTGTTTTATCAAAACATTCAAAATTCTCCACATTATGTGAGACATAGTGATATAATTACATGTTTTTAAGACTTTATATGGAGTGTAATGTTCATGTGTCCACACACTTTTGGCCACGTAGTGTATTTTTTAAGAGAAGTGACACGTGACGGTTACACTCTTCCAAAGTCAAATCTTCATTTTCCGTCATCATCACCAGAGAAATATGAGCAAAACAAACAGCATCCCTCTGAATCCCTCTTTCTCCCCTCCCATCCCCCCCTCTTTCGCTCTTGCTTTCTGCTAAATGGAAAAGGGATGCAATTAACCAACAGAGAGAGAGAAAAAGAGGTGTGGCTGTCAGATGAAAGGAAGCGAGGGAAGGAGAGAGGAGATGGACGGAGGACAAAATGGAGTTGGTGATTGTTTTTGAAGACACAGAGACAGAAAGCCCTGTGGGGGAATCTCCACTCGGCAGATCTGAGACGTTCACTTCCTGTCTACAGACGTGTGTGTAGATACGGCATGTAAGATTTGCATGCATGTATGCAGTGTTGAGCACCTTTAATTAATCAGGTAGGTGTGTAACTGCTTTTTTGAAGTCGCTTGGTGGCATCTAACAGGACTTCAGTACAGTTTGGTTCAAGCTCTTCCACAGTGAAGTAGCTACCAGCTTGTAAAACATTTATTTCTCCCCAGGTGTCGCATGTGATTGTGTGTGTGTGTGTGTGTGTATAGTCGTGTGCACTCACTAGCATAAGGCGAGTTGGCTGCGGAGCCGTTGAGGAAAGTGGGCGAGCCCCCCATGTTGGTCATGCCGGTGTTGTTAGCGTAGCCGTTCATGGTGCTGGTGACTGAAGTGTAGCTGGTCTGCTGAGGCGTGGAGCTGGGCACGTAACCGTGAGGGGAAACGCTACTGCTGCTGCGCACGAAACCTGCATTGGAGGAGAGGAAGAGGAGCGTGTTTGGTGATTGGACAGTTGATCGAAGTGACGCGATGAACACAGATCATTCGTGATATAAATCTAGCTGTTCCGTGTGGGTTAAGGTTGGAACTTATGTTAAATATAAGGTTAGTTTGCTGAGGAAATGGGAGAAAGTTTACAGATAAAACATTTCTGATCAGTGGAAGCGTATAAGGTGGCCAATAGGGATGTCACAATACCAGAAATGTAGTCGTCGATACCAATACCAGTGAAATTCCACGATTCTCGATACCCAATTAGATACCGCGGTCTCTAATATCTACTTTATATTGCTGTGAAAACATCTCCTTCACACAACTGTATTTATTCAAGTTTCTCACCAAAACTAAATTTCACAAGATTATACTTGAACACATCATGATAATTTACTTTCGCCCAATACTCGTTTTTACTGAATAGAGCTTGAACGTATGCTGCCCACCGGCTGCTAACAGCTGCCGTAACAAGCTTTCCTCATGCTGATTTCAACATGAATTTGTTGTTCACAAAGTAGCATTATCAGGGGAAAATAGGGTGCGTCCTTTTGGATTTTAGACACCATTAATCTCTTAATTACTTTATGGTCACAGTAAACACGTGGTTAACGTTGTGAAATTCAAACAAAAACAACAAAACCACTTAGTTAGATTTAGGAAAAACAATGTGGTTGGGCTTAAAATGACTACATTAGTATTATGAAAATGAAACTGAACGTTGTGAACACGGGATGCAAACAAACAGCTGATTGTAACGCGAAAGTGAAACTAAAACACACGGGACACAAACGTTGTTCTCCTGAATGAAAGCCTTGTGTTATTGAGCCCATCCACCTCCCCTCCCAACCGCCCCGTGTGTGTCTTCTCGCTCTTAAAACTACGTCACCACCCTCCCGGAGCACTTTCTTGGGAGCATTTATTGTTGCCACGGTTGGGCGTTTTTGCTATCACACACTGAAGGGCGTGAATGAGAATGAGCTGTTATAACACAAGAGGAAATTGTTATATCAGATCCTGCCAATTTGTTTGTGAATATCTCAAAATGTCTTTTTTTTAATTCTGTGTTTCCGGGTCAGAAGTGGTGACAAACTTATTGCCATTAAAATGAATCTTCACTATGTTGATTAACATTGTCAAAGCCTTACCCTGATTGGCCTGAGGGGGTTCGGAGACGTTGACGGACAGCTGCCCAGTGAAGGAGTTGACCCCCATCATGCCGCTGTGGGTGGAGCCGGACAGCTGGGTGTGTCCTCGCGGAACGCTGTAGAGAGCTTCTGCAATGTCCGCCGCACGCTTCAGGATGATCTCCTGCACAGGAAGAAAAGAATGATTACCACAAACACGGCAACTAAAATAACACTTGTTTGCTTTCCTTGTGGATGTTTGCATGTGTGTGTGTTCCTCACCTGGTTATTATGGGGCAAACCATAAAGGGCTTCTACCAGGTCGGCTGCTCTCTTTAAAATAACCTCCTGAGACACAGAGAGAGAAAAAGAAGGAAGAATTTGCTTCAGTTTGTATGGAGATAACAAGTGTAATGTAGCCAAAGTTATATCGAGGTTTTAGATGCATTTGAAGACATAAGCGCAGATGCACAGTAACACATAAAAGTTATTAAAAAAAACCCTACATGTGCAATCTTTCCCCCTCCTTCCTCCTCCCCCAACACACCACCACCCAACATCCATTTCACCATCTATTCACGATAAACAAATTGCACTTCACTCCTTTTAAAGGCAGATTATCTGCTGTCAAGTCAAGTGCTTTTATGCATCTTTTTTTCCTGTGTGTCTAAAGGACATCTTGAAGTGACAGGCGTTTAAAATATACTCTAAAGTAAATCTAAAGTGCTCTGTAGGCTCTTCTGCTGTGCATTGCACACACTGAATTCAGATGACAATGATCCAATGTGAGCGGTTCTGGAGTGACAGTCAAATACACCCATATTGATTATTATTTTTATGATCTAAAACTCTCCAGTGTTTGTAAAGGTGAGCAACTTTGTGACAAGAAGGAGTTCTCTAATTGTTTTTTTAATCTCTTGTTTCTAGGGCTGCAACTAACGGCTACTTTCATTGTCCATTAATCTGTTGAGCATTTTTTTTTGATTAATTGATTAGTTGTTTGGTGTAAATGCAATACCTGTGAGGGTTTCTGGACAATATTTGTCTTTGTTGTATATATTGTTTTGTGTTGTTAAATGATTTCCAATAATAAATATATACATACATTTGCATTAAACAAGCATATTTGCCAACTCCCATGTTGATAAGAGCTTTAAATACTTGACAAATTTCCCTTTAAGGTACATTTTGAACAGATAAGAAGTGCAATTAATTTGCGATTAATTACGATTAACTATGGACAATCATGCGATTAATCGTGATTAAATATCCTACTTTTTTTTTCTTAAAAAATTACTCAAACCGATTATTATCAAAGTAATTGGCAATTAATTTAATAGTTGACAACTAATCGAATAATTGTTGCTGCTCTAGTTGTTTCAATCTTCCTTCTCTGCTCTCCTGGTCCATTTTCACCTTTTTCTCTCTTCTTCCCCGCTTTGCCTCCTCAAAGGGAATTGTCTTTCTTTCCCACCCACCAAACCTCTCTCTACAATTCTCTCTTTTTCTCAGCTTCTTTATTGTTTCTCCTCTTCCTCACCCGCCCGCTCTCTCAGTCTCTCCCTCCTACTCTCGGCTCCCACCCCGGGGTCTAAGGTGTCTTGTTTAACAGTTAATGTGTTGTCGTTTCCACAGCGTGAGGCCGCCTGGCGACAGAGAGAAAATTACTCTGTGCTTCACAGTATTAACCTGCACTGTGTGACACACACACACACTTATGGTTGGCTGCATGTGTGCTCTTGAGTTTGTGCCTGGTGGAACATATTGCCTCTCCATCAGCGTGTGTGTGTGTGTGTGTGTGTGAGGATATGAGAGGTCACATAGCCAGTCAGCAGTTTTAGTGTGCCTGTCCATGGTGCTAAATTCAATCTTTTACACATTATTATGGCCAGGCTGGCTCTCTGTTAACCTCTCATTATTAGACTGGTGAGCTGAGTGGCTCACGCACACACACACACACACTCACAGAAACCTGATCCTGAATGTTCGAGCGGTTCCAGTAAGACAGTAGCTGATAAACGGGAAGGAAAGATGATCCTCTGGTAACATCATCATTATCAGGTCTGCAGGCTTCTGCTACTAAATCACTCAAAGCCTCTGAATGCCGGGATCGATCCACTTTGAATACTTTTACTGTTTACGTCTTTTCATATTTAGACACAGCTACTCACATCGTCTAATTAATCTCTCCCAGGTTGCGTCTGTAAATAACAAAGCATTGTTCGTCGGATTACCTCCTGCTCAATACAAATGAATAGCGCCTCCAGCTGCAATGTGTTGATATGAACGAGAATAAAAGTGTTGTTGTCGATCTTGTGGGCATCACTTCTGTTTCAAAACCGATTAAAAAGTCTAAAATAATCCGGCTTTGACGTTTCCGAGGCCATCAACTTTTGTCACTAGGATCGCCTGCAGCAACAACGAAAATACATCTAAATGTAGCAACAAAATTAAAAGGAAATTGGAGACTAAATATATCTATCAGGTATGCACTATGTTGTGTTTGTGTGCTTGATGTGATGATTTGCATGTCAATAGATATCTATGTGTCTAGGTTAAAACTGGGATCAGTTACACGATGTTACACGATGTCACACAATGTCACACGATGTTACACGGTGTTTGGGCACACACCAATTGCAGTACGACAGAGAGTTGACAGTCAAGACGATGGCGGAGGATTTGGTGTCAAAGCGAAAAGCAAAAGTGCCTATTTGGCAATATTTTGGGTTTTAACCCAATGCTATAAGGGAACCACAATATTAATGAGGCAATCGACGTGCGCAGGACGGAGTGGTCACCGCCGGTGTGCACGAAGTAGCGGCGCAAGGTGGAAACCTGCGGCCCCGCAGCGAAAGCTCAACCGGAGAGGCCAGACACACAGCCATCCAACGTTAATGATCAAAGTAAGTGTTCTACAGATATTATGCGTCATCTTTTCTTGTAAAATGTCCGGTGTAATCGGTAACAACGGTGTGTTCATTAAAAATGTCCTCACCGTGACATCCCTAATGTCAATAGGTCCCAAACATACATTATAATGTAGTCTTTATACAGTATGTAACCCAGACGTCTAAACTACTTTGCTAGTTCAAGTTCAAGTTCATTCTTGAACTTGGAAATAGTAGTTTGACAAGATAAATGCATTCATATAACACCTTTCTAGTCTTCTGACCACTCAAAGCGCTTTACACTACATGTCAGCATTCACCCATTCACACACACATTCATACACCGATGGCAGAGGCTGCCATGCAAAGTACTAACCTGCCCATCAGGATCTAAATACTCCTTAACACACCGATGGCACAGCCTTCGGGAGAAATTTGGGGTGAAGTATCTTGCCTAAGGACACTTCGACATGCGGACTGGAGGAGCTGGCGAACGAGGAAACGACCTGCTCTACTTTTGAGCCACAGCTGCCCTGTCCATCGCGTCCACTTTGTCTAGGGATCATTTTGTGTCTAGACAATCTTAAGTTAAGGCCCACGATTTTCATTGGCGAATGAAGTCCGCTCAGAAAGTAAGGGGACACATTTAGTCCAATTCTGTCCATTAACTGCTTTCTGAGTTTACAGTACAGTCGATAATGATGAATTATGACAACACAGTGACAGAAACCAACTCTGAAATGTGTCTTTTTTAATCACAGACTGCTGCTTTTTGCTTTGATTCCTGTAATTGCTGCAATAAAGTTGGATTTTAAAGCTTTAATCTAAAAGTAAAACGTTTGCCTTGATTCATGTGATTGTCCTACATTGTCTTTATCTGTTGTCAAATATTTATGGAATATGCGACTGACATGTTCCCGTCATTGTCATGTCAGTCTTTAAAAAATATTTTCAAGATGCAAGCCCTTGAGTTTATTTAACTCATCATCGAGACTTTTTTTTAGTCTAATCTATTCTTGTCAGTTTCAGGTAAATGTGCAGACAGACAGGTCGACTGACAGACACACAGAGAAGACGGGGACGAGTGAGAGAAAATGCAGATCTGTTGGCAGAGAGAAAGAATAACAGGAGGTGTCGAGGTGCTTTTACTGTCTGAGTTATGACCAGCCCTAATGTGATAACCATACATTACACGCACACACACACGTTGCATGCATTAGGACCAGGAAATGCTGAGCGGACTATCTGAGGGGGTCAGGTGTGTGTGTGTGACGTGCGTGTGTCGGGCCAGCACAGACATGACACACACATGACTTATTCCTCCCTAATGCTGGTACATTAGCCGCTTGATCCGCTTCTAATGTCCCATTAGGGATGCCGTACATGCAGGGTTACACCTCGGACCGAGATGATGTCATACTGTACATGTGGGCTCAGGAGGATGTGGGGCACAATCGCAGTATTGACATGCATGCACACACACACATCCTCTGGGAAACATCTACTGATATGTTGGGAGATAGTGTTGGGATGTGTGGTTTCAGATTTCATCTCCTCTCACTGGTGAACATCGACATGTGAGTTTAAGTAGATGAGCATCACCGGGATTACTCATTTTGGTGATGCCGATGACATGACCTCAGTACGATGTATGACATCATTAAAATGAGTCGCACACAGATGTCAGCTGAGTGAGTCACCAGAGGAAGTCACCAGTCTAGCGGGCGTGACACACACTAGTCAATCGTTCGAGGCTACACTGAGAAACACACATTTCTGCACACAATGACACCATTAGGGCTGCAACTAACGATTATTTTCATTGTTGATTAATCTGTTGATTATTTTTAAGTTGTTTGGTCTATAAAATGTCAGAAAATGGTGAAAAATGTCGATCAGTGTTTCCCAAAGCCCAAGATGATGTCCTCAAATGTCTTGTTTTGTCCACAACTCAAAGATATTCAGTTTACTGTCATAGAGGAGTAAAGAAACCAGAAAATATTCATATTTAAGAAACTGGAATCAGAGAATGTAGACTGATTTACTAATAGTAATAGTAATTAATGAGAACTAATCGATTAATTGTTGAAGCTCTAAACAACATGTCAATACTTTAATATTCCTTACAGTGTAATAATAATATACACTAGCTAGAATCCCCTTCAGGGCGATGAGAGACGGCCTCACCCTGTTGGGGATTCTTCACAACATTGACCGGCTAGCTGTACAATATTCTGCTTATTACTTAAGAAATCAATATTTTGATGCAAAAACGGTCCCCCAGAGTCCGACATCAGTGCTCCGGCCATAGCAACGGTCTCTTATACATAGCAACGGTCTGTTATAGATAAATTACAGACCGCAGAACGCCGTGATGGACCAATCAGAATCGAGTATTCAACACAGCCGTGTAATTCTGAGAAATAATAACATCCAGTTTACCTTAATACATTTGACAAAGTTACACTAATAGACTTATTTGCGATTGTGCTTCTCATTTCTAGTAATCACAAGTCAAGTTTCCAATTGAAGGTAATGCAAATTTGACCAAATTTTGGAAAACTCTGCAAAAGAAAATGAAAATGAATGCATGTTTCTATCCACTACTGTTACTGCGAATATTAGGAGACGCTTATTCTCCCGTCAGGTGTCATTAATCAATACGGAAGAAGAAACGGCAACGAGATGACCTACTTTAAAGAGTACCAGTCAACTCTGAATTATGGAAAACTGTGTGGAAATCATGAGAGAAATGTATAATTTATGATTGTTTTATTTATTAATTTGAGGAACGCCAAAGATCTGATATTATCGTCAAGTCCCATGCTTGATTTACATCACGATTTATTTGCTAAATATCTTTCCAGTAACCTTGCACGGCAGCTCGATTCTCGCGATGTCACAAAAAATACACATAAAAACAGGTGGGTGGAAACACACAAAAGCAAGCTGACATAATCTGGGCTCAGGGTGCAGGTAACATCGTCATGTAAGAGTGCAATCTGTGCAAAAACATCACCTTTTATTCATTAAGCTTTAGAAAATATTCCATAACCTGAGAGGGCAGTTATTGTCTTTCAGTGCTGTTTTCTGCTGCAGTGAGGACAAGGCTACAAGCCAAGAGAGGTGATTGATTTCTTTGTGCATCCAAAGAGGCATTTCTGCTTCTCACTCTCTTAGTTACTGGCCGATCGCCCGCACAGGTGATTAGCAGCAGATCAGAGAATAAAAACTGTTTTACAGCAGAATCTGGTTCTTGACTATTAAACGTTTTTAGTTTGTTGAAGCTACTGAATATTTACATTCTGAACAAACATTTAGTACATTAACAAGAAATGCTCCAGGTCTGGGAGTGTGTAACTGGGGCATAAAACAGCTGGAGTCCCACAGAAAAGTCCCGGATTTTCCAAAACGAAAGTCTCAGACTCTTCCATGTAACTTCAAAGTGTTTTAAACAGGACAATGTTCACTGCTCGTATGTGTGACACTGTGTAACTGTATGTGCACATATGGATGGATGCTGAAGAGATCATAGTGACACAAACTGGCAGCTGAACACTAGTGTGTGTGTGTGTGTGTGTGTGTGTGTGTGTGTGTGTTTGTGTGTGTGTGTGCGGCAAGCAAAATCCTCTCAATGTTCACTGAACAATTATAGAATCGGCTGTCCACTGGTAATCCTCTCATACACTCCACTGCCCCGTCTGTCTGTCTGTCTGTCTGTCTGTCTGCCTGCCTGCCTGCCTGCCTGCCTTCTTTATAGTGCTCGTAAGAAACTCTCATAACTTCAATAAAAGGGCTGATCGATACTCGCAACGAGCAGGCAAGTGTGTGTGTGGCGCCAACCAAAACACAAGGTATATTCACCCACCCACCAACTCACACACACACGCTATAACCTCCCAACCCGATATCACACCAAAGTGTGTCAAAGAGCCGCCGATCCACCAGAGGATAGCGTGTCAGTGTCGCGTTTTACTTCGCCGAGACATGAATATCACACGTGTGTATGAAGGTGCAGTACCAGCAGGGGTCTCTACAAATGTCTCTACAAAACACGTGCCAAATGTCACGTATCTTCCAAACAAAACGCCGCTCTCGAACGCCGCTAACCCAATACCAGTGATTATTCAATAACGTTTTTATTCAACGTATTTTCATTCACGGTTGCTCAATATGCTACGTCACCTGCTCTGCCCGTCACCCGTTGTACTACGTCACTCGATGCGGCCGTCCTCAGACTTACAAAGGTATTTCTGATATGTAAAAGACAAACGTAATCTGCGTGAAAATACGTTTCCTTCTAATCGTAATCGAGAATGCAATTTAGTTGTATGGGAACATCATTTTTAGGAGACAGGGCCGGGCTGAATCTCCTCATACAAGACAAACACAAAGTCATATTTTCACATTGCTTCTACATGCATCCACCAGCCATGAGACAAATACATGTACAGCTCTCTCTCTCGCTCACACACCCACGCTGACTGCTGGTGGGCAGCAGTGATAAAGTCTCAGGGTTCAATCGACGACTAGGCTGCACCATGATGAATCACCCTGGAGTGCACACACACTGGAACAAACATGCAAGAGGAACATTGTTCTAAACAGAGAGCATCAACAGTGCGACGCAGCGAAAAGAGTCACTTGTCCAACTTGAGTGTTCAGGGAAAGTCTCAATCAAAACCTGAATAAAAATCTGATCTTATAATCTTTCCAGTTCTCGTGCTCCCTATGAACGTGCTCTTAATCTCGTCATTATGTATTCTGCATCCAGCCACACTGGTTGCATTTCCAGCAGCTTGCTGGTTCTCATTGTAGTTTTGCCTGGAAATATCTTGTGTGACATCATGTTGCTTATAATAAACTTGACCGGTTATCCAAACATACAGTGCCAATATTGTTTTTTTCATAATGTTAAAGTGCTTTATGGTGAACTGGGGTCAGAAGTGATATCAGTATTTGGTTCTTGAAGTATTTATGGACCCATTTAGTGCACTTAATATGCTCATTTGTTTTATTTCTCCTGACAAGCACAGCCACAAAATAATATGCGTTGGCTGAAGCAAGACTTTTCATTTTTTTTCCCTTATATTTGCCACTAATAAAATGTTAGTGTAAAGGTTAACTCTTCTGCGCAGGTTTGGCGTAATGAATGCATATCTGTATAATAACAATAACAAAAGAATAAACCAAGAAAAAAAGCTAGCTTATATAGCAACCACTTCTTCTTCCACACTCCCAGCATGCTTTATGGGAACTGAATGAACAAAATGCAGGTATATTAGATTGCTTGGATCAAATTATCCGTTGTATAAATACATCTAACAACACAAGTCAGAGGAAACCCAGAGAGGAAAAGGTGGAAGCATTACATATTCTTTGTTAACAAGGTGTGTGTCATGCTCTGCAAATCGCTCACAAATCGAGTGTGTTTGTGTGCACCTGTGTGTGTTGTTTATGCATGAAGAGGTGAGTCAATCCTTCTTCGGCTCTGACTCAGCCTTTACTAGAAGGACCTAACGTCACTTTCGGCTGCTAACATCATTTCCCGAGCTGATTTTTCTGCAGCACTCGATGTAAGTCGCTCTAAATATAACGGGCCTGGTCATGGGTAAAAGCTTTTAAAAGGGCAACATTTTCTCTGGCTTCATTCCTCCACTCCATTCCTGACTCCTACAGCCTTTTGCACAATTTATGCTGTAGTAATGTTAAAGCTTAACACTTTTTCATCCTCTCCGATGCCTACGGCTGTCCCGAATACCAGTTTTTGGGCTCTGGAGCTTTAATGGGGGGACTCAACCTGCTGAGCGTGCGGGGACCACCGTGACCGGAGGAGCGCTTTAATCTCTTGGTTAGTAGGCGGCACAGACTGGTGTCATTAAAGCAGCCAGCACAATTCTTCTGTCACACACTCAGAGGCTTCCCCCACACGTTTTTTTTTCGAACAAAATTGTGTCATTATGAGTCCACGAGTGCTGGTTTCGCACCTCTTTGTCCGCACTCAGCATCTCTCCCTCTGTGTGCGAGTGTAGCCTACGTCAAAATCATGTTGCGGGCCCTCTCCCCCTAAACGGCGGTGTTTTGAGCCTGCTGTCTCCGCACATATTCCTGCAGTAAGCCCCTGCGCAATCCCATGCGAGCTTCCTCTTAACCCAACATATGCAACGGTGACGAGTACTCTGGTTTGGCTCGTCTCCACGGCAGGAGTCAGCCAGACATTTCTCCGTTCTCGGCTGAGACGGACAGCATAGCGCTGCAACACGTGCCTTTTGGTTTAATCAAAGGCATTCATTTTTAAGGATTCTGGTATTCTACAGTATTGTTTTTATTTGTTATTGAATAAGAGGCATTTTCCAAAAGGTTTTTTTTGTGTTTTATGCATGTATACAGTAAACATACTATAGCCCCTAGCCATAAAAGTTCTAAAACTCATTATATTTATCCGGTTTCCAGGTTTTAATACCAGCATTTATTACACGGCTTTGTTAAATACTTGATTCTGATTGGTCAATCACGGCGTTCTACGTGTCTGTTATTTCTTTATAGCAGACCGTTGCTATGTACAACAGACCGTTGCTATGGGCGCAGTTCTGATGTCGGACTCTGGAGGACCATTTTTGTGTCAAATTATTGATTTCTTAAGCAAGTAGTCATGTAATAAGCGGGATAATGCACAGTTAGCGGGTCATTATTGTGAAATAAATCTCTTCAGGGTGATGCAAGACCCCTCCGCTACATCACCCTGTCGGGGTTTATTTCACAATGACCGGCTCGCTGTACATTATCCCTTACTTTAGACAACAGTGAGGCTGAAAAACACTATGAAGTACAGTGCAGTATACTGTAAACAAGTGAAAGTAATAAACACTCCGGATTATGAATCCACAACATTTGAGGCGTGAAGTTTGTGTGTGATGTATTAAACACGTTCCCACAGTGATAACGCGCGTTACATTGCAAACACATGAGCAGGAGTCAGGGCGTCGACACGGCGGTGATGACATCGCGTCATAGCCACATCATCACATCATGACCAGCGCCCATTCTTTAATGATGTCACAGCAAAGACAGCCAGTTCTGGATCAGCTCCAGTAGGGACGGGGAGCCAATCAAAAGCAGCTGTTTAAAAGGTCATGACCCCACCCTGCCCACCCAGACAGGCGAGCTCTAAGTTGAATCAGGTTAACTTAGTATGCTCACACACACACACACAAACACACACATATGCACTTTGAAAAGTCACCCTGCATGTACAGATCAAGATGACAGCGCTCGGTATCAAAGCGGCGCTCATCGTTTGGTGCTAATTGTTTACATCTGCTGATCCTTTAAACACTCCGCTTGATCTCCAGCTGATAAACAAATAATCAGATATGACTCTCTGATCTGGAGAAGATTCAAACGCTCACCCTGTAAACGGGTTTAAGCAGCTCACACACACACAGAGTTCATGAAGAGGTAAAATCACAACCCACAGGAGATTTGAAAACACATATTCTGCTTAGAAATATAAAAATAACACACACACACACAAAACAAACAAAACATAAGCACGAAATGATTTTGTTCTTAGTGTTTTTAACGTGTGTGCATCTCTGTGTGCTTGTTCTTTGACAGCAGAGCAACTCGGTGTAGCAACTGAGCAAGTTGTTAGTTTGATCTCTGTAAGAGCTACTGTATCTGTGTTTCTGAAGTGCCCCTAAGCGAAAGATGGAGCCTCGCTCATTTCTACAGTCATTGTCCAGTTAAGGCATCAGAAAAATGTGCAGGAGGTGAATGTTTTCTCGGTACCTTTGGCAGCCTCTCGGGGTCCCCAGGGTGCCGAGGGATAACCTTCTGAAGCCTCTGGAAACCGTAGTCAATGGTTGGCTCATTCAGTGCTGCGAGAAAGAGAAACAGAAAGGGGGGGTGAGTAAAAAAATGGTTGTTTCGTTGTTAATTCCTCCAACTACATTATCCAACTACATTATAGAAGCTGCTTAAAGATGTCATGAGATAGGCATTTCAACTTCCTGGAAAAGTCTGCATCATCAGTGATGACCTAATGCCGCACTTGTGGGTGTGACTGTAAAATCCAACCAATAAAGTTCTTGCAAATATTTGAACAATTTTGACTTTCTTTCTTTCATTTGCAACTGTGGTCCATTGATTTACACTTAAAATTAATTTCACGGAGCCTTTGAGTAAGACAGTACTGAGAGCAGCGGAAACGAGCTGTAAACACAACAGTGAATTATTATCACCTTTTAAGATCATATGGCAAATTTGTTAGCAAACAAGTTGATTACAGAGCAACATCAGCATTCCTTTGGAGTATATATACACTCATCGGCCACTTTATTAGGTACAAGGTGTACCTAATAAAGTGGCCGGTACTAGTACCGGGTGTTCTTCTGCTGCTGTAGCCCATCTGCTTCAAGATTGGACGTGTTGTGCGTTCCGAGATGATATTCTGCATACTTTGGTTGTAACGAGTGGTTATTTGAGTTACTGTTGCTTTTCTATCATCTCCAACCACTCTGCCCATTCTCCTCTGACCTCTGACATCACAACAAGGCATTTCTGTCCACACAACTGCCGCTGACTGGATATTTTCTCTTGTTCGGACCATTCTCTGTAAACCCTAGCGATGGTTGTGCGTGAAAATCCCAGTAGATCAGCAGTTTTTGAAACACTCAGACCGACCAGCCCGTCTGGCACCAACAAACATGCCACGTTCCAAGTCACTTAAATCCCCTTTCTTCCCCATTCTGATACTCGGTTTGAACTTCAGCAAGTCGTCTTCACCACGTCTAGATGCCTAAATGCATTGAGTTGCTGCCATGTGATTGGCTGATTAGGTATTTGTGTTAACAAGCAAATGAACAGGTGTACCTAATAAAGTGGCCGGTGAGTGTATATATGTGTGTGTGTGTGTGTGTGTGTGTATATATATATATAGATATATATATATCTATATATATATATAGATATATATATATGTGTATATATACATACACACAGGTCTTGTTTTGTAAGTACTGTTTTTTCCATATACATAATGTCTATATGCTATTATTTTTTTATGTAACAATTTGAGTATCTTCTGTTTACAATAGAAAAACACAAATAAAAAGAGTTTTTAAAAATAATAAATGCTTCAATTTGTTCACCAGCTAATGTAGTCTGCCTACCGTTTGGTGCTGGACAGGTAGCCTATCTAGAAGTTTTTGTCCTGAATACAGCTGCCTGCTGTTTCTGGAAACAACATGGTAGCAGATTATGGATGTTAAAATGTTACACGGTGCACCTTTAATGCTGTTGGTGTTCAACCTGAGCCTGCATACATGATAAACAGACACAGAATCACAACATCTGTGCCGATCAGCGGGGGGGGATCTGAGCGCTGAGGAGAGAGGATGACATCCCATTTTGTGACATTTTGTTCCCAACTCCCACGCTGGTATCAAGTAGGTTTTTTTTTGTAAGACTGGGTTGGAAAATAATGAACCTGCTCAGCATGATCTCTAAAAGGCGACAGAAGCCTGGAGGTTAGAGAGGCAGGCGTGTGACTGAGAGGTCGGCAGTTCAAAATCTGGCTGGGAAACTGTAACTGGGGAAGCCGCACAGTGGAGGACTGGTTGTTCTGGGAGGCTGCTGGTGTGAAAATGTGTGACTTTTGTTTTTTTTTTTTTGTCTGCTGATGAGCATTTAAACGCTAACCCCTTACATGTTGGTGATTTGAACCATCCGTCGAGAAGTCACCCGAGTTGAGCTTTATTTTGTTAGTCGAATCTGTGCACTTTTTAAAAAGCAACACAGAATAATAGCATGGCAGGAGAGGCACTCTGTGGTGTGCTAGGATTTTATAATTAAACTGTATGGAAATCTGAGGTCTATAACGTGAGTCTCGAGGTTGGAAATTAACTTTTTTGTCCACCTGCCACTGTGGCTGGTGGACTCCAAAATCTACCAGCCACTCTATAGATCACCATTGTTTTTTTGGCTGGTGAGTGAAGCAAATCTAGCAACCACTTGCATATTTTACCAGCATTTGGCTGGTAGCTGGTGGCTGGTACTAATTTCCAACCCTGGGTGAGTCTTGTAGGTTAAAATTAACCTGAGATTTGACATGTAGATGTTTTGAAGAAAATAATTCTGAGCACAGGAAAGTTGAATATTTGGTCTAAACTTCTCACGATAACAGACAATCGGAGATCTCTATCTCTACCTACCGAATGTCTGAGGTAATAAATCAAGTGAGAAGTAGGCTCATTTTCTCATAGACTTCTAAACAATCAGACTTCTTTTTGCAACCAGAGAAGTCGCCCCCTGCTGGCTATTAGAAAGAATGCAAGTTTAAGGCACATAAGCATTGGCTTCACTTTTCAGAACCGGAGGTTGCCCACCGGAGGTAAATGAGGAAATGGTTTGGGTGAAATGGGAATTTTAAACAATTTGGACACTGCTGTTCTACTTGGGATCAGTGGTGAGAGCCCAACAACATGCAACATGCAAATGTTCAGAGATGGATAGACCTAACTATCGAACTAATGGTGTCAAAAAGCATCTGTATGATAATAACACTGCAAGTATAATTTAAAGGGTCTTAGAGAAAGCTTAGTGTTCGCCTTAATGTTGCAATTACGTTCTTCTGCAGTCGTTATCCAATCAATATGTCAATCAAGTCGCGCTCTGAAAGCTCTGTCAGTAAGACTGATGGTTTTGTGTGCGTTTATTTATCTGTACTGAACATGTGTCTTCACCCTATTCTAAAGTTACTGCATGTGTGTGTGTGTATGACAGATGGAGGGAAGATTAAGAGAAGAAGAAAGAGGTAGAAAAGCTGCGCTCGATGAAGACATGTAGGTGTGGGGTGCATGTGTGTGTGTGTGTGTGCGTGTGTGTGTGTACGTGTGTGTGTGATGTCCAAGTGTGCAGCTGGAGTGATATTTGGTACTTTCCACATCCAGCACTGATAAATTACTTGCAGCTGAATGTCTTATGTGTTGTTTTCTCGTTTCTTTTAGCATGTGTGTGTGCGTGCATGTGTTTTATATGTATGTCTGTTTTATTAACACATCACACCCAAGTTTCTGGTTTCTGTTATGTCCTAAACCACTCAATTTGTTAGCAACATAACTTCATAAATTGTGAGCTATAAAAAAAATACCAGATGTTAAACTGTCATGAATAGTTCTCCCACACAGAGCTCCGGACAAATTATGATTTTATGATTTATATATGATAATTACATCAATATGATTGGTGTGGAGGAGTTAGGTCGAGGAGAACGGAGGAGAAAGTGAAGCAGGGGATAGATGGAAGAGACTATAATGAATACATTTAAGGTGAGGGAGGAGGTGAGGGAATAAGGAGAGGAGAGGAGAGGAGAGCAGTTGTTAAACCATCCAAAAAAAGGAAGAAAAAAAAAACTCAGTTGAGAAAAACAAAAGCACAAAAACAGCTGCCTAACAGTCGGTGGGATATCAACTGTCAGAATTAACTGCCAGTGTCAGATCCACACACTCGGCACATCTCTGGAGACGTTTAACCGATGCCAGCACTAATATAACACGCACACACACACACACACACACATACAAAGACACATAATGTACATAACAGGATGACCTAAAGTAGTTCTGATGCCTCAGGCCTTAAGTGTCTCCAACCGACTCTTTATTAATAGAACAATATGCTCCTTAAATCCCTGGATGGTGTGTGAATGTTTGTATGTGTTTATGTGTGTGTGGAGGCTAATGTCAGTGTGTGTGTGTGTACTTTGAAGACAAAAGGTCAGGTTTCTCCAACGATTTCTCTGGTGGTTTCTTTCTGCACAGAAACAGAAATAGTATCAGTGCAGCCAAAGCCGTCCAATTGATTGCACATCAGCTGTAAAAGGCATTGGTAATACCAGCCAGCCGTAATGCATCCATCGCAGAAACACTGGTCACACTGACACCCGCAAACACCAAAATACACTTATCTCCAGTCTTACAGATGGGTTTCCCAGTGACGCCGTTTTGAGATGTGCGACGCCTGCTGAGAAACTCCCTAAAAAAGATATCAACTACTCCAACATCCATCCTGAACGATGATGACAATCGATTTTTAGTTAGGAGTGTTTTCTAGCAGCAAATCTATGAATGCTCCTTTGAATGAATTTTTACTTTCTAATCAACTTGTGTATAATTTGGGTGTAATTCATATAATCGTGAGCCAGGAAGTATGAAGAGATCGGGGTGGATTGGTGGGACAACGTTGATTTGTTTGTCACGTAACTTCCGGAACTATTTTTAACCAAAACGTGATCTTTTGTTGCCTAAACCTAACCAAATCGATATTTTCATAAACCTAACTAAGTAGCTTTCTTGCCTAAACCTAACCAAGTCATTTCCTGTGAAGACGGAAGTTTATTTTAAAAAGACTGTATGTATGTAACGAGCGGAGCTTGACACGTGCTGCTGGACATTCAGAGGAAAACACACAAAAAAGGAGGAATAACTTCTCCGTAAGATATCATACAAACCGTTGTATGAGAATACGTTGCATTCTGCCCCCCTGCTGCCCAGGAAAGCCTTTCTGCATGAATCCCTCCTGCTCTCCTCCACCTCCCTATCCCCCCTCTTTTCTGCTCCGTCTCCTTTCCCCCTCCTACTTAACTACACCTTCTGCCACTTTCATCCATCCATCCATCCATCCATCCATCCACTCCTCCATCACTCCCCCCTCCAGCCTCACTCTTCCTCAGAGTCCAAAGCTGCCCGCAGATCAATACTCATAGAAGTTTCATGAGGACAGACCCTCCACTCCTGTTTCACAATAAAATGTGAACAGGAGAAAAGAAGAGGGGGGAAGAGAGAAAAAGCATGCTGCATGTCTAGGCTTTGTTATGCTTTTATTATACTGTACATTGGTGATGTTTTTCTAGTTATGTTTTGGCAGCGTTTAAACAGAAGAGAGCAAAGGTGAGGAAAGGAGAAAAACAAGGACGAAGCCGGGTGGATGAAAGGACAGACGGGGCTGATGTAAAAGGAGAAGAAGAAGAAGAAGACGAAGAAGAGGAGGAGAGGAGGTGTGGTGGGATCGATTCTCTGGCCAGCCAGCAGTTCAATACCACTGAATTATTGCTTCATTCTTCCCCTTATGAGATGAGATCTCTTTCTCTCTGGCTCCACTCCTCTCAGCGACTTTCTGTGTGTTTGTATGTGTGTGCATATGTACATGTGTGTGTATCTGCATGTGTGTATCAGTATCGGTGTGATCCACTTATGAGCCGATCAATACTTTACAATCTGGTTTTAAAAGTCCACCTTTCTGTCTCTCTTTTTATATGCGTCTCTCTTTCTTTTTTACTGTCTCTCTCTCCCTCTATACTTCAATCTCTTTTATTTCTCTTTCCGTGTCTGCAAAATGAAAGTTGGATTGCTCGTAAAAAAGAGAGAAAAGTCTAAAATTGTGACGCCTTTTCAGCTTTCACTGAAAGTTTCTTCTCCACGGCTGAGATATGGATTTTCTTATGCAGCTGCATTGACGATAAATCAGCTCTACATATGTGAGTGTGTGTGTGTGTGTGCGCTCATGTGTAACGTCTGTGTGTGTGAGAGCATTTATTGATTGTCACTTTGTACCATTGTATTTTTATAGGAGTGTGTGATGTCGAGAATGTTAATTTTTCCCACCAGGCCGATGAAGCAGCCATACGGCACTATGTGTGTGTGTGTGTGTGTGTGTGTGTGTGGTAGACCATCTGTTTACCAGACTACTCAACATCTTTCCCTCATATCTCTCTGATTTACAATTACTTTCAACTCCTGCCCCTGTTTGAAAGTGTGTGTGGTAAGTTGTGTAAGACACGACCCCTATGCAAGGGCGGCTTTGTGTGTGTTTACGTTGCCGCATACTTGCGTGCATGCGCTCGCGAGCGTGGTTAATTGCTCGCTCCTTACACCCAGAGGCAACCACAGCTAAGCAGCGCTGAAAAACCTCAACCAGCCAATCAGCCTCCACCGCCGTGACCTCTCACCAGAGACTTCCAGAAAGAAGTCGACCTTGAGGCGGGGTCAGGCAACCGCAGTAACGGATCGCGTTTCCTGGGTCACATGTTGAAGCGATCAGCCAATGGCGAGGTCACGGGGGGTCATCTCCGCCCAATAGGAGACGCAGTTAGACACCAGACGGACCAATTACCGGCCGGCTAGCCTCAGGGTCGGACCAAAGATGTTTTGACTGAAGAACGTTGAAGGAGGCACACAGGCCGAGTACCTCAGTCTGTACAAAGAAACTACCGTCCAGGAACATTTAAAAAAAAAAAAAACTTGTGTAGCATTTAGAGGGATCTATTGGCAGAAATGGAATATAATATTAATAAATATGTTTTCTTTAGTGTATAATCACCTGAAAATAAGAGTTGTTTTGTTTTTGTTACCTTAGAATTATCCGTTCATATCTACATAGGGAGCGGGTGCCCTCTTCATGGAGTCTGCCATGTTACACACCAAACTCTGTTAACTTTTCCTGCTTGGGCTGGAGTCGATAACGTTACTCGCTCCCATCACCGCCACTCTCTCTCTTGCTTTACCACTCACTTCCCATTTACATAGACACACACACTAAGCACTCTACTCTTACAACAACTGGCTCTAGAGAGCCACCGTAGCAATCCTACACGCTTGGAACAGGGGAGAAGTTGTAATCTGCAACCTCACCGCTAGATACCGCCAGATCCTACACACCCAGCACAACTCACACTGCCCTTAAGAACATCACTTGACTTGTCTCAGTCTTCCGAACTTCATCAAGACATTTCAAACAAAAACAATCTGGTTTCTTTCACTCATTTCTTGTGTTGACAGTTTTTTTTCACAGCACTTTCCATTGTTGAATGAGTTCCTATAGGTGGAGCTATTTTCTTTGTCTAGTCAGCCAAACTGCTTGACCTCTTCTTCCCTGCTTTTCTTCTTTTTCTTGTTATTGTTTCACTTTATTTTGAGCTGTCAACCGATTAAAATAATTAAGTTACCACGATGGGTATAGAACCCATTTTCATTCACATATCTTGATACCAATGGATTCATTAGGTTTTCTAGTTCCATATGATGCCCGTATCTCCACTCTAGCTTTAAAACTCAGCCTGCTACAGCCTAAAAATCGCAAAATGAATGCGTTATTATCACGTTAACTTTGACAGCCCTAATTTTATTGTATTTTTCTAATATCATTCTATAAATGATGTGACTTGAAGCACATTGAATTCATTTTAATAAAACATGCTACATGATTTAAACTTGCTCTGCCTTTAATTGAGAACAAAGCTTGAAACACAAAACTCATCACTTTCTTTAGCATTTTCCAGGAGATATTAAAGCTTTCATGAACTTGACGCCAACATTAAAAGTGACAATTTATTCATGGCGAGTTTGTTTCATCTCTATTGATCAGGTTTAAATCCTCATCGTTATATTTGGGTCATTAAACGTCTCCAAAAGATTATTTATACAGCGGTCGTGTTTCTTTTCTGTCTTTCCTCTCTGGGAATGACGTCACCATTACGGTGTGATGGAGCCATGTTGAGCGGATCAATACCAGACATCACATCACCTCCATCCATTTCCACATGTATGTGCGAACTAAATGAGCAAACACACCCACACACACACGCGCTTTCTTCCTCACTCCTCTCCTTTTCCTCGTCGACTGAGTTTAGCAGTAAAACGCTCATTCACAGTCAGCAGTCCGGTTAGAAATCACACACTCTTTTTCCAAAATTGTGTGTGTCTGTGTGTCTGTGTGTGTGTGTGTGTGTGTGTGTTAGTAAACTGGGTGTTCTGGGTGATTTCACTAATAGTTTCAGTATGGAGAGCTATAAAGAGCAGACTGTTTAATTGTAGCTGGTTTTAACGAGCCTCTGATTATGGCAGCATTCTGACGAGTGTGGGTCGTTAATGTTGACTAATCTACAGTCATTAGTTCAACACTGTCTGGCCCGAGAGTGAACTGCAACTCATAGACGCTATTCACATACACACACACACACATGCAGATACAGACGCAAACAGGCAAGTACTTATATATGCAAACACACATTTCTAAAAAAAGAAAAATTAAAAGAACCCTCTAGAAAACAGAAGAAAATCACAATACACTTAAATCAAGAGCCTGTACATGAGTGCTTTTATGTGTGTGTGTGTGTGTGTGTGTGTGTGTGTGTGTGGTTGTCCTACCTGTGTATATGAACCGTCCTGGTGTGCCTTTGCAGAACTGTTTGGACTTGTAAGACAGAGTGACCTCAACGACCCCGGGGATGTGTCTGGGAGGCGTCTGCACCCGGATGGCGTGCGGCGTGATCAACTAGAGAAGGAAGGAAAAGGCGGACCAAGAGTCAGTATACACAAAAACACATCACCTGATCGGGAACAAAGTGATGCAGCTCTCTGCGTCAGTTGTTACAACATCACTACAATCACTGGCGTAACTTTTAGAGTTTCTTTGCCAACGGACGTCTTGATTAGGTGTAGCTGGGTTCTATTGTTTACGCCGTGCATTAAAACACGTGTTTTTTTTCTTTTAAATCTGACCCTGGATCCATTACTGTATGTTATTTTGTACGAGCTTTCTGGTTGGAGCTCCACTCTAAAGTTTATTTTAGTTAGTGGGTTGGAGATGTTTTGCATTTGCACTTGTTAATGTGGTGAAAGGCTTCTCAAACTGTATTTACATTTGCATTTGATGCATTTTTGCATCAATCTGAAGTTGATGTGTGCAGCAAACAGTTTCCTTTTTCCCATTTTGGCTGCCATCTAAGGGGAGGAGTACTCCTTTACTCCTATACTGTATTAATTGAAATCCTACAATTAGACATATCATTTTTTGACTTATAATTTGGTTTGGTTTTCAATGTGTCACTGACCTACAACATTGACTAAGTTTACATGCACAAAATAGTCCAGTTTTTTTCTGTTAATTTTGCCAATTAACAGGAATTTTGCCATTAATAATAAATATAATAATAATATAATAAATAACAATTCCCTAAATTTATATCTATATTATATTTATATCTATCTATGTATTTATTTGTTACATTTTGTTTTACAAAGTTAAGAAAACAATGTTGAAATCAAGCATGATGCTGCCTCACACATAGAAGAATGATCCCAGTCACTTCCACACAGTGAGGCATACAGCTTATTAATTAAACACTGGTATCGTATCGATACTTGGTATCAGCCGATACCCAAAGCCTAGATATCGCTACTGGTATCAGGACTGAAAAAGTCAGATAGGTGCATCGCTAAAAATGAATCATTGTATTGAGCTGTATGTGACAAACACTAACTTTTTAGCATCCCATTTTTATTTTTACTACTTGGCCCAGGTTTGAAAAATCTGCGGGTAGGAGGAAGAGCTGCAGACAAACACAACTTGGCAAACATGCCATCACTTTCCACCGATAAAACATTTCCAAACTGTGTTTTCTCGCTTCGGAATCAATAATCAGGTTGAGTGCAAATGAAACATTTGGTTGGCCAAAATCCATTAGTAGCCAGTCTGAGGAACGCCAAGAGAGCTGAGTCAGTTTGAACTGAACTGAACTGAGACTCTGTACACATGTTAGTGTGTGTAAGTGTGGCTCTCAACACTGTAAACAAACCCCTCAGCTCTTAACACACACACACACACATCCACGTATGCCAGCATGTACACACACACATACACTGGGTGTTGTTGTTGGAAAGGAGCCATGGTCGCTCGGCGCACACGGTGAGTGGAGTCAGAAGACAAATAAACATTCTGTAGAGGAGTTGCGCTGGGGAAAAGTACAACAGTGAGCTCTGTATGTGTGTGTGTGTGTGTGTGTGTGTGTGTGTGTGTGTGTGTGTTTTTGTGAGCATTAAGCCGATGGCTATCAAAATCTGCTGATCTGATCAGTATTCCACAGAGGAGGAGACAGAGGGAGTGTGGGTGAGGAAGGTAGAGATGGGCGGCGGTCGCTTGTTGGTGGGGGACTCATTAGAGAAGCAAACCTCACTTAGACAAACATTCACACGCAAACATTCACATGATCACACGCAGTTAAGAGCCCGACCGTGAGGAAAAGTATGTTTTCATATTGAATTACTTCCAACGGTCCGAGGGCGAAAGCACACAGTCGAGGGGTTGAAACAACATCGAGGCAGGATGGCGATTGCAGGCAAACTGACCTCGCTCCAAACCAGCATGGTACCGAAGATGACTTGAAGACCGTCGAAGAAGTTGTCTCCGATGATGATGACCGTAGCGCCCCCCGTAGTCCACCCCTCGCTGGGACTGATGGCTTTAATGCAAGGAGCTGCTCCTGGAGCAACGAGAGGAGGAATTATAGTAGCCAAGAGAGAGAGGAGTAAAACAAACATTCAAATATTGTTGGCATTTCAGAGTCAACATTCACCCTTGACATGTGAAACGTTACTCAACAAGTCGTGGTTGTAGAGAAAACATTTGTTTCATTTAAAGACCAATCAGTCACTAAACGGGGAGGGAAATCTGGCTTGAAGCCTTTTCATCCCTTTCGCATCTGCACCTCATATTTCTTCATGCTACACCCTTGGCTTTTGGCAGTGGCCCAGATGAGCACAGCACACTCATGCTCTGAATACACTGCAGATTCAAAGTCTTTCTATACTGGTCCTTCAGTAGTGAGGTTTCTCCTGGTAAACTGTTCTACTGAGTGGAATGACAGAATAAACAAAGCATGTACAGTGAGTGCTGAGGTGTTAGATTAGTTTTTGGCTTCTTTTCTTTTAATTTTCAAACTCAATTCAATTCAATTTATTTTTATATAGCGTCAAATCATAACAGAAGTTATCACGGGACGCTTTTTATATAGAGCAGGTCTTAGACCATACTCTATAAACCATCATTTATTCCGTTTTTTAGGACTTTTTAGACACTTTAATGTGGAATTGCCATCCAGGATATTAGAATAACTGGATTTAACCAAATTTAAAGGTGCTATTGATGACCAATCAGCCATTAGATGTCGCATTCTCCCAACTTCGTTCCATTGCATTTACTTCACAACAAGTCGTTGTCAGGCACTTACTGTCAATCTTCCACAGAGATAAACAAAACATACATTCTGGACCTGTCAACATGTTTTAAATGATTAATTCAAAATCATAATATTTTTTTTCAGGAAAAGCCATACTTTTATTCTGCACCTTTCTAAAGGCTCTGTGGATGTACTATTTTAATACAATTATTTGTCTACATAAAAATGTTATCTGTAAGACCTTTAACTCAAATTAAAACACTGCAACTCTATTTTTTATGGACCATGAGATGCAGTTGAAAGCTTGTTCCCAAATGACAAGAACAAACAAAAAGTCTTTGCAGGCCTCGTGAGACAGAGATTGAGCCACAAAAGAAAAAAAGATTTACGCAATTTATCGCTGTTAAAAAATGCTGTTTCAAAAATGTTTTATTATTATGTGAAGATGAGGAAAATGCATTCCTGTTTTCTCATACTTTTAACTATTTCAAATGAAATGTGATACCATCATTTTGAGAGTATCTGTACTGTTTATTTACTGTTTGTTTATCCCCAAAGCCAGACTGACATGAGATTATGGCAGTTCGTTTTTTTAAAACTAATGATATGACACGGATAAAAACACACACAGAAGGCTCATAATACCTCAGACAGAATGGATACAGTCAGCTTTATGTCACTTCGGTATTGTGTGAGTGTGTATAAGCTCGTATCCAATCCCGTATCGCAACAATAAAAGCCCGTCTGTCAAAAATCAACTCTCCTCAAAGTGTGTGTGTGTGTGTGTGTGTGTGTGTGATTATCGCCGTTCATCTGAATTACAACAACATCCTTCAGTCTGGGTTTGCTTATGAAAAAGAATCATAATGATATTAGACCTAGCAACACACACACATATACACAGAGCATCACACTATGCATTTTTGTGTGTGTGTGTGTGTGTGTGTGTGTGTGTGTGTGTGTAGTGGGTTGGATTAGCCAGATGGAGGGGCAGGAATCACCTGATAGGATTAAACCATCAACCATCTGGTGGCCATGCTGCTTACGCTCACACACATTCACTCACACACACACACACACACCCACCCACCCACACACACGCACACACACACACGCTCTTGTGTTACCGTGTTCTAGGTAAGACTGCGTTCCTTCCACGGGGTCGAGTCTGCGGGCCCGTCGGCCATGTTTGGAGTTGTTGTGGACGAACATGTTGTCGGAGACTGACAGGACATGTCCCTCAACGCTCACCGTAGTCGATACCACCACCTGGAGAGAAGCAGGGGACGGGATGGAGGAGAGGGGGGGGACAGACGTGAGGAGTGGTGAGATAGAAGAAAAGAAGGGTTGGGTGAGATGGGAGGAAGAAGGGGAGGAAAAGAGTGGACAAAGAGGGCGAGGGCAAATGGAAAGAAGAGAAGAAAAGAGGGAAAAAAACGAGGAATTACAAAGTGTGGGGTCGGGAGATCATTGCAAGCCAGAGTTAAAAGCGTGAAACTGTGAAAAGCTCCTTAAATGTAACCCGTTATCACTGCTATTACCATCACACTCAACACACACTAAGTAAGTGTGTGTATATGTGTGGTGTCTATCCTCCTCTGTTCAATAGTTCCTGATGGGTCCAGCCCTTAATTATCTCCCAGGGAAACAGAGCTGTCTTCTCTGGTTCCACTACAATAGAGCTGCACAATTAGAGGCACAGATACTGTCACACACTCGCTACCGTACCACTCTCTCTCTCTCACACACACACACACAGCACAGACGCAACAGACACACATATCACACACACACACACACACGTGCAATGGTAATAAATCTATCAGTATCTCCTGGGCGTCCACTCAGACTCAAGTGGTGTCTTCCTGATTGTGTTGTGGCCGTGAAGATAAGGAAATAATAAAGACTGCTCTGCCTTAAATCTTATTCACAACCCCACAACATCCTTTCTTCCTTTCTTTCTTCTTCTTCTCTCTTTCTTCCTTCCTTTCCTACATTGTGTGTATATTTATGTTTTGCCTCGTCAGGGTCAGGATCTCATGTTTCCTGTAAAGGCTCTGATAGCTTATTTACTTACACAGAAACACACACACATTCCTGTGTTTATGTGTTACAATAACCATAAAGTGATGTGTGTTATTATCTGTTATGGCCAAAGGGAAAGTAGAGAAAGACTGAGGGAAGAGAAGGACATGCAAATTATGGGTGGGAAAACAAAAATCCATTCAACTACAGTATGTATTGCAATTTTGAAATTGATTTTTTAATGCCAGAATCGATATATTTGCTTCATTTGAGTCTATGCGGAGGTAAAAGGAAGTTGATGCTTTTATTGTTGTAGTCTGAGTAACGTGACATCATATCCGTTCCGATTGATTGATTGATTGATTGGATTATACACGCCAGAAGTAGAAAACATTACATGTCCCTTATAAATTAAAAAGAAAATACCACTAATTTGTGAGGGAAATGTCTTTATTCTTTGATTTTGGGATGCTGGAAAAAATGTCAGAAATAATGCCTGACAATGACTGATATATTTGATTTCAGGACATCTCTGAGTACATACTGTACATGCTGAAAATCAAACATTTTTACTGTATTAATTTAGATATTTTCCAAAGTAAAAGTCCCTAGAAGTGTTTGATTCAACTTTTTCCTATGGTCTAGTGTTAAAAAAGTTAACAAAAATAGCAATAAATCGCAATATTGCATCGCAATACTTGTAGAATCGCAATACTTAAAAATTGCAATACATATTGAATCGGCACCCAAGTCGACACACACACACATTCCTGTGTTTATGTGTTACAATAACCATGAAGTTATGTGTGTTATTACGTGTAATGTCCACAGGGAAAGTAGAGAGAGACTGAGGGAGGAAAGGACATGCAAACACACACTGAAAAAGGAAGATTTAAATGAGGAGAGTAAAAACAGTGTGGTGGTTTCTACCTGGAACCTCCTCATGTCTCGTGGGTTTCCTGCATTTTTTAGACAGTTCTGGTTGCACTTGAGGAAAAACTTGAGGAAGAATCTGTAGAGACAGAGAGGACACGCAGGTTAACATTAGACCAGAGGGAAGACTATACCCCCACTGCTTTCCTTCAGGATATGTGAATTCAAGGTCAGTCTACGACATACAGCATAGTCAGAAGCCCAAATGCAGAGAGAGAAATTAATATTTCATACTGTTGGAAAGTCACAATTCCTTGTGGATGTGTGGAACATGTTTTTTTGTTCTTAAATCCAAACGACTGCTTTGAAATGCCACATAAAGGTGTTGGATGAACATACAAGAAGGCAAATAAAGCAGCACACTCCAGCAAAACTGGTGACTGTGAGCCAGTTTAAGTTTGAGAAAATCTGAAGTTTTATATCCAAAATTCAACATACAGTACTTCCTTACTGCCTTCGCCTTTTCCTCAGGTCTTTGTTCAACTTGACCATCATCCTCAGTGATTTCTAGCAATGTGAAGGCCCACTGCAACTTTATTTAGATTATGGCTTAAAAAAACTTCCTTATTAAGATTTTCAAAATAGTTCTTGTAGAGGTGTTTCCTGATCACTAACCCTGATGTTAAATCATAAAGAAAGGGCGGAACTATGTTGACATTGTGTGTTTGAAACGGGACCATATGTCATGAATCTATATTACAGAATAAATCAAACACACAGATGGCCATCAACAGCTAACAAACACATCCAGGTTGTGTTTTGGTGTGAGCCAGCTGGCCAGCCTCGCAGAGGCAACAAGGCACACTCGCACAATAACAAAGACACACAAACAGGCATACGTTTGTGTTTGTTACATCTGTGTGTTACAGCTTGATAAAAGCAACACAACTTCACACACAGGGCACTCTCGTGTCTTTCTCCCTCTTTTAAGGCCTTTACACACCGGGGGAGTTACGAATAAACGATACGAAAATGTGAAATACTCGCCTGCGAATATTATATGTCTAGGGCTTTTATTGTGAAAGGTAAGAACGGAAGGAGCGCCTCTGATCTGCACTGCCTTTGTCAAGTTTGAAAGCCTTTGTGTTGCTGTTTCATAAATATAGGCGCAACTCAACCGGGTCCGCACAATGTGATTGGTTGATGCCTTTATTCGCGGGGTGAAAGCTCAGAAAATCGCCCTTGTTCCAGGAAAAAAAATTACATAGTTTTTTCGCCGTGTAATATTTGTGTTCTGTGTGAAAGTACTCATGACAAAAACAATTAAAAGCCTTTTTTTTTTTTGTGCGAATTAATTGGAAAAAAAGCTGCCGGTGTGTAACAGCCTTGAGTTGCATTACGTGTTCATACACAACATTGTTTCGTCTTTTTATTAGGGCTGTGAAAATTAATGCAATAATAATGTAAATTTGTTTTAACGCCACTAATTTCTTTAACGCAATAACGCAACTTGCGATTTTTAGCTTGTAGTGGGTTAGAGTGAAGATACTGGCATCATATGAAACTAGAAAACCTGAGGAATCCATTGGTACCAACCATGTCATACTAGCTTGTCGCGAAGGAGGTTAAATAATGCACCAAACTTACGCAAAATTTTGGCAAGGTAAAACTGGCATGGCCTCTGACCTCAGGGTATGTAAATGAAAATGGGTTCTATGGTTACCCACGAGTCTCCCCTTTACAGACATGCCCACTTTATGATAATCACATGCAGTTTTGAAGTCACAGTCACGTCAGCACACTGACACACTGACAGCTGTTGTTGCCTGTTGGGCTTGAGTTTGCCATGTTACGATTTGAGCATATTTTTTTCTGCTAAATGCAGTATCTGTGAGGGTTTCTGTACAATATTTGTCATTGTTTTGTGCTGATTTCCAATAATAAATATATACATACATTTGCATAAAGCATATTTGTCCACTCCCATGTTGATGAGAGTATTAAATACTTGACAAATCTCCCTTTAAGATACATTTTGAACGGATAAAAAAATGTGCGATTAATTTGCGATTAATCACAATTAAATATTCAAATCGACTGACAGCCCTACTTTCTATGATTGCTTGAATGTCCTATTGTTGGGTAGAATTAGACAGAAACAAACACATCTGAATGTACGGGGCATTTTGGAAAGCAAGCATGCGTAGATAAAGCACCACCTGCAAAGGATCATAAAAAAAAATCTGCATCTCTCTGTCGCAACAAAAATATAAGTAAGTTTCACAGAAATTGCAGCGAAATTATATTGTGTTTCATCACATTGTGACCACCGTCTGTATTTATTTGAACACAGTTAGACTCCACACTTAAATAATTTCAACTTTTGTTTCACCTCCATTCCCTCGTGGCAGAGCCTGGTGCTCTACTGTTCTAGAGATGACAGCCTTGTACTGGACCTCCAGAACAAAGCAGAGGTGTGCACTGGTGTGAGTGTGTGCGTGCAAACATGTACTCCACATGTGAGTGTGTGTGTGTGTGTGTGTGTGTGTGTGTGTGTGACGGTGCAGCACAGCCCAGTGGCAGGTCTGAGTGTAAAACTCTGCGTTAACGAGCTCAGGCTTCGTTAGAACACCGGCGCTGGGATTCTGCATGCCTAATTATCTTGACCCCTCACCCCTGGGTGACAGCCTATCACAGTGGAGGACAGCCACGGTGACCCCCGCTGACCTCCCACTGTCTAGTCCTTCTCACAACACTAGCATAGCGTTAACACGACCGCCTATGCTGACCCACCGCTCTACATGTCTTTGTAAAGGAGGTGGTTTGGAGGCTCACACACGCCCCGGCTCATCTGCCTGAATTATAAGAAAAGACTACAGCAGTGGTGGAAGAAGTGGGGGGATCTTTTATAAATACTCCAGGCCAGGAAAAAGTCCTGCATTTAAAAATCAAGTTTGAGTAAGAATAAAATATACTGAAGCACAAATGTCAACATAGGGCTGGGCAATATGATGATATATATCGTCAAAACAATATAAAAATGTCTATAGTATGTAATTTTTTAGATTGTTTCTATCGCCGATATAGGCTAGGCCTGTATTTATTTATTTTTTCTCTATAATTTCACTTAAAACTGTTACGTTCATTTTGCGCTCAAGTTCTGAAAACTAGAAAATACTTTTCATTTGTCAAGAATTTAACTCACACAGGAGTATACAAAAATAGACTTTTTATTGTTTGAATTACCAGACAGCATGCTATATCGTGATATATATCGTTATTGAGACATGAAATTACCTAAATGGTGGAAGATATTGGTCATGTTGCCCAGCCCTATGTCAAAACACTAAATCTGAAAAACAGCTTTCAGCTTTCAGTGTTACATTTAAAGTATTTTATTTATTTATCTGGTTTAGGTGGTGTTATACGTCAAAGTTACAGTAAGTAAAATGTAATTTGCGTCTGAAATGTAATGGAATAGAAGTATAAAGTACCACAAAACGGAAACACAGATACACAGATCCAATACTCACCTCATCAAGTTTTTATTTTTTTTATTTAACCTTTATTTAACCAGGTTGTACTCAAATATATTGGGTACTGGCAATGACAGGACCAATCCACATTAATTTACAGTTTCATTGTCAATTTTGTAATAAATTCTAAAGAAGTCATAGCTATTTAAAGTTTCTTGGGTCACGGTGGGCAGCTGAATCAGTTTTTAGTGCCACAACAATCACTGGTGTCACGTTACTTTACAAAAAAATAGGGACGTCAAAGTTAACGTGATAATAACACGTAATACGAATTCATTTTAACACCACTAATTTCTTTAACGCAACTTGTTTTTAGGTTGTGGCAGGCTCAGTTTTAAAGCTAGAGTGAAGATACTGGTATCATATGAAACTTGAAAACTTAACAAATTGGTATGGTTTGGTATTGGTACCATTGGTACCAACTATGTCATACTAACTTGTAGCGAAGGAGGTTAAATAACGCTACAAACTTATGCTAAATTTTGGTGAGGAAAAACTGTCATGGCCATTTTCAAAGGGGTCCCTTGACCTCTGACCTCAAGATATGTGAATGAAAATGGGTTCTATGGGGACCCACGAGTCTAACTTTTACAATCAACGTCCTTCATGTGTCTTTAAATCCGTAAAAAAAATGGATGGGTTTGGTACCTCATAAAACCTGCACTGTTCACGTCAGCTTGTGGGCTTCTTCTACTTCTCTTTTACAGGCACATTATTGCCTTTTGCAGCTCACTGCCGCCACCAACTGTTACTGCCGTCTGCAGAAACTCGTATCTTGTGCTTGTTGGAACACAAAATACAAACAATACAGCGGCCTGTTCATCTCTACGGCGTTACTAGTATTCCTTTAAGTGCAGTGCTTTGAGTAAATGTACTTCTTTACTACCTCTGCTCTGTGGTCACTGTAATCCTGTTTCTGCTCAGGTGAATTAGAAAGGATCTCATCTCTAATGCTGCACCACTGAGAAAGATGATTATGTCTTAAAACATCACCTAAATCATCACCACAATCTCTTCTGACCCATCAATTTAACAATATCAATTTCCCCCCTCTCGGACCAAATAATTACCGTTTATCATTGGCTTATCTCCCTGGTGATCTTATGATATCGCTCGTTATTTTTTTTTTTTTTACATTTCCATATACCGACTCCCGTCTATTTCCTGTGAGAGCGTTTTCTCTCATTGATTGCCAACAGAACATATTCTACATTTTAATGCAGTATGTGTGCGTTCCTCTTCCCCCTTCACTTGACCCCATCTGGCCTAATCAACTCCGCTACAAAAAGGCCCTGCAGCTACACACACGCGGGCACACACACACAGACACCTTGTGTGAATTGATTGGCTGGTCCAGTCGCTGGTCGTTAAGAGGCCTCCAATTAAACCGGGCAATTATAAGAGTCTGAATGACTGTGGGGGAGGGGAGCACTCTCTCTCTCTCCCCCCCTCCTCT
>CAKAOI010049122.1:856-109506 GCA_916701655.1 Sebastiscus albofasciatus
TTAATGGAGCTTCCCGGCAAAAAGTATTTCACACGTTTGTACCTGTACAACCGGCGTGACAATAAACATCTTGAATCTTGAATCATGAAACTTGAACTATGATGATCTTTCATCCACATTCTTCATTTCCATTTTTTTGGGTCTTGTTCTAAGTAAGAATTCTGTACCACCGTGCAGCCCCAATTTGAGACCAGATTAGACAAAAAGAAATAATTATTTATCATTTATATTAATTCAACCCGTTCTCACTCTCAACTTGTCAAATACCGCCGCTTGGTCAGTGCCCTTCGGCACCGACGCACGGACTACCCCATCTAATTGAGATGCACCAGGCCAATGTGGGGGAGGTGGATGGGTCAAACAGACACAGGACTTTCAACCAGGAGACCGCTGTTCATGTCTCGTGTGTAAAAAATAAAAGTAAAAAGTAAACGTTTACTTATTTTGTCATGTCCCATGAGTCATGTGACTCGCTAATCAGTGAAGTTAAGGTCCGTCACGATCGTTTCCAAACCCTACCTAAGTGGTTGTGTTGCCTAAACCTAACTTCCTGTGAAAACAGAAGTTTATTTTGAAAGGACACCATGCATGTAACGAACGTGTATTGACACGCCGTTCCTGACACGTCCAAAACTAACACTACCGGTGTACCCAGTGCGTCGGTATCCGATGCCGAGGGGCATTGACCAAGCGGCGGTATTTGACGAGTTGGGAGTGAGAATGTGTTGCTTTATGGGGCATTAAATCCATATTATCCATAGTTTAGTGCAAACTCACATGATGCAGTCTTTCACTACTGTCTCCTTGAAGGGCCTCTTGTTGCCTTGCATGATGATAGACTGTTTGTTGTGGTGGAAGTTTTCTGTAGATCACCTTGGAAGTCCAACCTTGACAGATTGGAGAGAGAGAAAGTGGTTGGTTGGAGTGACTAACGGGTAACTTATGTCCAATATGTAATACACATAGATTACAGCTGTTCTATTGGACTGAATTTGAATGTACAGTATGTGACTGAGGTCAAAATAACAACTTGCAGTGTAATATTTAAAAATATCAACAACCATGGCCTCAAAATGACCATGGAGCTCATTTTGGCCACAGCAGATTAGTGCTAGACTATATGCAGCGAGTAGGTGAAAAAGGTCCTTCCCATGACGTACCATTAGGCCTACTTACAGTACTGGCTGTGTGGCTGTGGCCTGAGGTGGATTCTGTCATCCCCTATGAAAGCACATAATTGCAATTACCCAAAATAAAATGACTGCATTGCTGGCAAACAAGGACATTCCAAGCAGCTGTGCACAATAGTTTCCCTTTAACTGAAAGGATGGAAATGTTTTGGACTTCAAGTCTTTAGAGAAAAGTAACTACCTTGATAAATCTTTTATGGTCTTAATAGACAATAATCCATTTGTAGCTCTTAGGTTAGCATTTAAGTTTGAGCAAAACCAGCAAAAGTTAAGTTTTAGCCAAAATACTCAGCATAAAAGAGGCTGTATTAAACTTTACATTACTTGCCTAGTAACGGCAATGAGGGTGAAAATGTCACATCATGTAACGTACGTGTAACATGTAACGTTTTTCAAACGCAAACATCTAGCAACCTTTCTAGCCATCAACCAACCTTAATGTTGGATTAACCACTTTTGCTATCCGGGAAGTTAGAGGTGCTAAATTCTAAATTATCAATGTGTATCTATTGCTTCCACATGGCTCTCAACATGGCTGAGCTAACAGGGTTAACCTGAGGGGGAACTGGAGGGTGGGCGCTATACGCTTCGACGACGACGACGCTGTCGGTCTTGACGGCGTTATCGTCTGTAACCGCTGTATGAGAGCAGTGCAGAGTGGGCTGAGCTAGCCAGTGGGGAATGCTCACATGCACTAACATGCACTAAAAGCATTGCGCGGCCGGCCCGGCGATGTCAACAAAGCAAAGAGAAACTCTGATTCCAACACTAATAGAGGGACTTCATTCTCTGCTCAGGTAGACATTACTCCTCTATATCTTTACATAGATAATAGTTATTTGCTGCTATATTAATGCTCGGGATGTCATATCGAGAACCTTTAAGGTTGCTAAGCTATGATGAGCGCAGCTTTGCAGGTGTTTTAGTCGGTATCAATGTAAATAGTCCATATACCATACTTGTATCTTGTGTTGTCTCTGTATATTTGTCTAAGCTTGACACACATCAAATACCTGAAACATGTGTCTTTATTTTCAAAGACTCCCCTGCCACAAAATGAGCAAACTGTGCAGCCCCTTATTCCCACATGTACATCTTCAAACTGTGCCTTGTTTCCCTTGTGATCTTTCTTCCTTGACACTCTCTCTGATATACAAATGGCTCTTCTCATTAGTTCATGCGGGGGGTTCCTCCGTCGGCTGTGTTTCCAGTTTCCTCATCTGTCCTAAGCACATCCACGGTGTCACCCTCTGCAAAGACTGAACAAATTGCTCCAAGTCTTTCACTCCTGAAAGCGAGATGTCATTTTTGAATCCAATTACCCACAGACACTGCAGCAACGGAAACCATTCTGTGCCTTTTGGAAACAAATGATTTGGAAATGAAAGAGGGGGGAAATCAGCAAAGGGAGGCAGAAGAAGGGAAAGCATTTATCACACATGGGAGTATAATGCGATCAGAAATGGATGTATCCATCTCTCAGCGATTGTTGGTTGCATTTACATGTGTGTGTGTGTGTGTGTGTGCATATTTGTGTGTAATGGTGTGAGACAATGTGGCCGTCAGGAGGGACAATGTCACATCTCCCGCAAAGCCAAGCGCATTATGGCTGCAGAGGAAATGTGGCGTGCAGCGATTTGGTGTTTAATGGCTGATGTATCGACAGAGATGATTCAGAGACACAAAAAAAATCGGCCTTAACTGGCTGTTGATGGAGCAGCAAAACAGTTAAATGAGGGAGTCTAAAAAATAATGAAGAGAGCGTGAAAGAGATGGAGGGAAAAGCCTCTGTTAGCAGCACATCTTGTCTTATTCACAGGCGGCACGTACAGCATCTCTCTTGAGCTCACAGTGAGACGTCAAGGGAGGGTAAAGCTTTCTCACAAAGGTCTCAGGAGATGTAAGAACGTATATATTCAACGTACAAACCCACATAACTGCTCTTAAGTACTGATTTAATTGAGGGGAGCTGTGGAGTTAGCCCCGGCTAACCTCCCCGCTTGTTTATATGCTGCATTGGAAAGAAAATACTTAGCCTCTGTTTTATTTCTTTAAATACATTTCACCCTCTGACATTTATTTTCTTGAAATGTCTGACAAATTCAGGCTGAGAGCAGCTTAAGGAGTTTGAACTTCTACTTCTACTTACACCTCTTCTCGCTAAGGAAACCATGATACAGCACATCTGTTACAAAAGAGCTACTTAACGCAGCCTACTGCTCGGGATAGACCCAGGCAATGCTAATAACTTGGCTGGCATTTGTCTTTATCTCGAGCAGCGGTTCAGAATGACTGTAGGGCACGAGAGAGTGATTCAGACCTGAGGATTTCACAATCAGCATTTCTAGCCGCATGTTTTTAATTGAATATTGTTAGCTGGAGACACACCTTAGGAACTCTGGCCAAAAATAAATACACAGCGATTATGAGGTGATGAAATGTCTGGATCAGTCTGCTACAGTGGCTTAATTCTGGTGACAGAGACAGCACCTGATGATCACACTGTCTGACAACATGCCGTCTGGCATGAGGGAAACACAGTCCTATTCTTCTCAAATGCTTCACTACACGTGACTTTATACACACACACAGTCAAACCAAACATGTTTTTCCACTACCCGAGATGAAATAGTTATTTTAATGTTAGGATTGAAAGATTTGTTTGCAGCTTTAATGGAGCAATATGATATATACAGCGGGAGCTACATTGAGATTTGAACTTGGACCAATCGACCAATCCTAAGCCTTTTCCTCAATCGTCCATTAACTCAATGCTGAGCTGAGTTTCCATTCTACAATTACACATGTTTATTTAAAGGTCCAGTGTGTAGAATCTGGCGGAATCTAGCGGTGAGGTGAGGAGATTGCGACCAACTGAAGCCTCTACCGTGCGTCAAGCGTGTTGGAGAGCTACGGTGGCCGACGCAAAAACGCAAATAGCCCTCTCTAGAGCCAGTTGGAGCAGAGCCAGTGTGGAGAATGTGTTATGTACATGGGAAGTGAGTGATGAAGCGAGAGAGAGAGAGAGAGAGTGGCGGTGACGGAAGCAAGTAACGTTATCTACTCTGGCCCAAGCAGGAAAAGTTAGCAGTGTTTGGTTTGTCTGTTCTGGGCTACTGTAGAAACATGGCGGTGCAACATGGCAGACTACGATAAGAGGACCCGCTCCCTATGTGGGTATAAACGGCTCATTCTAAGGTAACAAAGACACAACAATTCTTAATATCAGGTGATTATACACTAAAGAAAACATACTTATTAATATTATATTCCATTTCTGCCAATACATCCCTTTAATGGTTACACACTGGTCCTTTAAGTGTGATTCAGACTCTCTCTTTTTTGTAGAAGGCAGAATGTCTTTGCCCCGAGCAACTTCATTGTTCAGTTTTGTCGATGATTTTTCCATCTTGAATATATCTTACAACAGTCTACTGGAGCCTTTAGCTGCTGGACGTCTGTCACAAATGACACGACAAAAGCATGGTGACACAAAAAACAACTGTTTGGACACCCACATATTCCACTGGTATGTGATAGCCAAACAAACAATGGGCGAGCATGTGCTGCTATACCAGCCTCCTCCACTCTTCTGAGTTCAGTCTTTAAAGCAGATGTTGGAACCTAGCAGCAGGGATTTGCTCCCATTCAGCCACAAGAGCATTAGTGAAGTCCAGCGTTGATGTTGGCCGATCAGGCCTGGCTCACAGTGGCTGGATGTTCCAGTTCATCCCAAAGCTCTTTGGATGGGGTTGAGTTCAGGGCTCCGTGCAGTCCAATCAAGTTCATCCACACCATTCTGGGAAAAGGCTCTTCACTAAACAAAGCTGGAAGCACACAATGGAATATATTTGTACGCTGTATAGCATTAGGATTTCCTTTAATTGAAACTAGTACACAAAGGTATGAGGGCATCCACACACTTATACATCGTTTCACAATTCTAATATGAGCTGAAACTTCCTGTCCCCCCGTCTCTTCCCTTTCTAGTTGACATTTCAGCGAATGTGTGCGACCATGTGACTCTTTTAACAAGTTCTTTGAAAGCCTTTGCAGCGCCGTGATTGTCCCCGAGTGCTACTCACCAACAACGTGTTTGTGTGTGTACGGCTCCCATTGACTTTCTCTCCCATTTGTATCCACACACACACACACACTCCCCCACCGTACTGCAGTGACACCAAGGCTGGTCGAACACAAAAGCCTGCTGGCCGTGACCTATGTGGGCTGAATGCTAACAGAGGCTAAGGAATGCGCGCCACTGGGGCAAACTCACATACACACCCTTCGTTTTTTTTTTTAAAAAAGCACTTAAAAACGCAGTCAGAGTTGTTGACTTGTTGCCGCTTTCGGGATAAGAGACAGAGCTTGAGAGATGGGGGTGGAAATGTAGCACTCTGCCACCGACAGGCAGGGTCAATGAAGGCCACTTATGAAAAGAATGCTCACTGCTTGTAAGATTTACAATGAATGCCCGGGCATTATTTTTTTTTTCCATCCTGCTTGTTTTTCCTGTGGCGAGGAAGGAGGATTCTGAGCAGAATGTCCCTCAGTTTGATACTGCTGGTTGACTTTTTGCAAACAAGCCTGCACAAACTGAGTTATTGAAATCATTTATAAATGGGACATTTGTTCAGACGCCTATGAACAAAAAGCCAAACCGAGCAATTATTCTGTTGTTAAGCTCTCTAGGTGATTCACAGAGTGCACCGTAATCAAAAAAAAGCATTGATGTTCTAATTCAACCATCTTGACAAGGAAAATGGAGCCTTTGTCTGAGGCTCTTTGATTATTTTCTCCAGCTAATGGCTGCGCTTGTGTCAATAAAGTCTGAATATGAGTGTGCGTGTGTGTGTGTGTGTGTGTGTTTTTTTTAATTTTTTTTCAGTTTTGTTTACTGAGCCACACTTTCAGGAGTTGCCACCCTAAACTAGTTTGACTTCCAGCGGCCACAAACAGCCACAAAACTGCCCACTGGATTCCCAGATAGTCTGGCAGCATTTAGCTTTGACCTTTTTGACCTCAGGGATCGTTTGGGTAGACTGTGGGAACACAGTGAGCTGGTGATTTTTTAGGGTCTACCCTGTCATCTGTCATGAGAAGCTCACAGTGGGGGAGGGTGGGGGTGGGGGGGGGGGGTGGAGGGGGGTGGAGGGGGGGGGGCGGAGGTAGGAGAGTGAGAGCAGGAAGAGAGGGGTGGGAGGGGAGGAAGGTAAGAAGAGACATGGTGGGGAGATAGTGTTGTCGTTAACTTAACAAGGAAGGAAGATTTTATATGGGTTTCTTTTACGAGGTCGCCTTGGTTACCGCCAAGTTTCAGATGCTTCCTCTCCAGCTGTCTTCCTCCTGCCAATCAGCAGCTTTGTAATGACCATGAATTTGCTGCTATTTACTACCTTCTGCTGCATCTTTCCTTTTCCTCTTTTTCTTCTTTTCCTCTTGTTGCATTTTTGTCTTTAACTTCCTCATTGTCCATTTCTTTCTGAAATCTACCCTTTTGTTTATTTGCCACAGTGCAATAAGAAACCTGCTATGTGGCTTTACCATATCCACTTGCACTAACCTCAGCATATGTTGCTAATGTCGTACATGCAGCAATCTGCATACTGTGTATTCTACATGCAACTGCGTGCACCTGAACCAGTACCGTGGCGGTCCAGTACGAACACAAGAACCGTTACAGCTCTGGTTATTTTTTTTGTCTGTAATCATAAAAGCATAAGGCATAATGGACACTAATATCCATTTGACCTCACCATATCTGATGAGATGGTTGTGTCTACTGTCTACAGAAGTCTACTGTCATTTCATGCAAATGAGAGCACTAAATCCAACCTCGCATAAGTAAGTGCTTGTGAGAGGAAGTAAAAAGGAATATGCTTGAAACAAACCAGTTCCCACCAAGGGTCATCCAACTATGACTAAGTGAAGTTAACAACCTGCATAAGTTCTCACCTACACAAACCTGCGTGAAGTGGCTGTGATTGTTGGATTTTGTTTGAAGCAGCCCCCTTAAAGGTCCCATATCATGCTCATTTTCAGGTTCATACTTGTATTTTGTGTTTCTACTAGAACATGTTTACATGCTTTAATGTTCAAAAAACACTTTATTTTCCTCATACTGTCTGCCTGAATATACCTGTATTTACCCTCTGTCTGAAACGCTCCGTTTTAGTGCATTTCAATGGAATTGCAACGGAATTGCTTTGCTAGGCAACAGTTTGGGTCCATGTTTACTTCTTGTCAGCTGATGCTATTCACATGCACTGCAACAGGAAATAAACTGGGACACATTTAGAATGTTTACGTTTAAAACTGTGTAATGGTCTAAATATTGTATATTTGTGACATCACAAATGGACAGAAATCCTAACGGCTTGTTTCCAACACACAATTTTTTAATACAGGCTATGTGTGTTTCTCCGTATATTGAGCGTTTTGATAGTTTATCAGTATTTATATAGCACTTCAACCTGCTTTATAATTTTAAAGACCTGAAAATCTCACTTTTTACAATATGGGACCTTTAATGAAGAGGAGGGGGGCTCAGATGCTCACCCAGTCACACTTTTCCAACTTGCTAACCTCACAGGAGCGCTTGCTTCCTTATTTAAATGTGCTGAAGACCAGCTCTCCTCAACATGCAGTCATGTAAAAGTCAAAATTCATGAAGTTCAGGGGTCATTTAACATTCTATCTTTTTAACAAGGTTTTGTTTTCTTACTTAATTTAAACTTTAAATGAACTTAATTCAAACAAACTTAATGTTTACTCATTAAAAATAATAACATTTTTTAGTAACTTTATTGCAACCCAATTTGCTCCTACATGCCAATAGTCGATTTTACTGGCAACTAAAAATGAGACTCTATTTTGTTTTGCCCTAACCAATCAGTAGTCCTGCTAACATTTTCAGGCAACATGGAGGCAGATGCTGTTGCTAGCAGCTGTTTCGGCAACATTTCTATCGATGATATATTGATTAAAAGTTGTTTCTGTAACTCGACTTACAACAACCTGTACAACTGTGTTGATCTCATCCACACCTGTCTTCATATTTGTCTTCATGGATGTAGCTACTTTTCTGACCAGCAAGGTTGTTTTCCAACTGGGGACACAACAACAGACCTATTTGGCAACAAAAAAAAAAGTGATGTAGGCAACAACTCCGAGGTCTGAGTCAGAACCACATTAGGATATCAGCAATGACAGAAACCCAGACAGACAGTCTGAGGTCAACGGGTCTACAGTGGACATTGTAAGTGATAAAACCACAGAGGTTAGCAGCTGTTTGATGGTCAACATTATTATTATCAGACTTGCACCATTTACCATAACTGGCATTCTGGGAAATGTAGGATCCATGGAGCTTGAGCCATACTAGCAACTCAACATCACAATATCTCACTGCCTCCGCTGCTTTGATTTGGACAATTCTCCTTTTAATCCACCAACCCCATGGGACTGTAGAATACTAAATCACTGGAAGAACAATTTACAGATGAAATTCATAAGCATGCTGTATGTTACCTTGAAAGGCAAATGATTACAAAGGCTCAGGTAAACTCATGCTCAAAATCTAGATTCCAGTTTCTTGAAAATCAGTTTGTCAGTCTGTGATAAAAGGCCGTTATCATCTCTTCTCTCATCCTCCTTATCTCTCATCTCCGTCTTTCATCAGAAGTTCATCCAGCCCCACCCCCCCCAACCACCATGTCCCCTGCTGTGACCCCCCACCATCTGCCCGGCGACAGGTGAGGAGCCCAAACGACATGAGAGACAGATGAGGATGGACGGCGACAACAGTGACGTGGCTGCTGTGTCCCTTTACACCGGGAGTGTTTGTGTTCACGAGAGGAGTGTGTGCGTTCACACGCTTCGCGTTGACCTCCCGCGGTGTTTCCCACACCATCCACCTGAAGAAACAAACAAACAAACAGCCTCGGCCTGTTAAAACACCACACAAATAACCACAAACAGGATTTCTATTGCCTCTGCGGCCTTAAATCAACAACAACACACACACACACACACACACACACACACACACACACACACACACAAACATACGCACACACAAACAGCTGGCAATGCAAGTTAGTCTTTTAAAAGCCCACGAGTGATATCTTTTCCTTTCCTCTTCTTTGCCCCCCCTCTCCAGTCTTATTCTCTCTCTCTCTCTCTCTCTCTCTCACTCACACACGCACACACACACATACACCCAACAAAGCAAACATAAGGTAGCAAACAAAGCAATTTGGACACCCTGAATAGTATAAACATTGCTATAAGGTAGGCTTAAAACACACCTGCTGCAGCCCAATACCATAACACACGCACACACACACACACACACACGCACACACACACACACACACACACACTTGAATAAACAACCACCAGCATTGCGCTGCCAAATAAAGAAACTCATCCAAGCACCTGTACATATACTTCTTTTAGAAGTCTCTACAATAATACTTTACCTTTTTACCACACACACTCCTGAGCAGGTAGGTGCTTAGTGTTTTGCTCAAGGACACTTTAAAAGGACACTTAAGCTCTTTTCCCACTGGACAAAATAACCACTAACACCCACTAACATCTGGCTCTTGTCTTTAGTGGGGTATTCATTCCCGGGACAAATGACTCAGCAGTATTCACGGCTGTTTATCGGCTCCTGCTGCGATCGGCAGTGATGGAAACATGACACCCGGGTGGACGCGCTAATTTTTGCCCCGTTTTTTGGTACGGTGCTATGGGACGTGTGCTATATATTTTATATAATAATTATTACACGGCTGTGTTGAATACTTGATTCTGATTGGTCAATCACAGCGCTCTGCGGTCTGTAATTTGTTTATAACAGACCGTTGCTATGTATAGCAGACCGTTGCTATGGGCGCAGTTCTGATGTCGGACTCTGGTGGACCGTTTTGTGTCAAAATATTGATTTCTTCAGTAAGTAGCCGTGTGATAAACGGGATAATGTACAGCTAGCATGGGGATTCTTTCACAACAATGTGTGTATGTAATGTGGCCCTTATATATAATCAACAAGGATTTGGAAAATTATTATAATTTACTAATGTACAAAACAATACAATTAATAAGCTCTCCTCAAAGCCACCAGACTCCAGACAACAGTGATTTTGACCTCGCTGATCATCGAAACACGTTATTCAAACTCGACAGAAACTAAATAACACTAATCAAACCCGTCTTGGGTTAGTCTTTCTGCTGTTCCAACAATCACCAACTCTGGGTCGAAATAAACTCTTAATTCAATGAGTTAGATGTGAAAAGAAACAGCCGCTAAATGCTCTCCTTGAAGCCACCAGACTCCATTGACAGAAACACTTATTTTACCTCGCCCATCTTTATAAAATGTACTTTTTTCAAACTCGACAGAAACAAAATAAAAGTCATCTTTGTTGGCCTTTGAGAGTTTCACAGAGAGACAGAATCAGTAACATATAAAAAAGAAGAAGTAGCCACTGTAATATTTTAACTGTTTACTAATCCTGTGACATGACACACCAGAAAAGAAAAAAAAAACACAAAGGCATATTCGTCTGCTGGCAATGGGAAAGGAGTCTATCGCCTATTTTTAGCAGGTTTTCCCGTGTTTAAATAACTGCATATACGTGCTAATGTTAGTAGAAAAAGGTTATTTATGGCCACTGTGATCAAACCTGAGACTTAAAACAGCAGGAGTTCACCCACCTACTTATTTACCAGCTCAGCAGCATGGAAGAGCAAATGAAAAGAGAACGTGTGAGATATACACACTGGTATTCAGATACAGAAACACATGTATTTGACTTGGGCTAATCGACCAATAACAGGACTAAGAGCCTACCAATGACAATGCTAGCATGTTTAGCAGGTATAACATTAACCATGTTCACCATCTTAGTTTAGTGTATAAGCATGCTAAGGTAGTTTTGCAAGTATTTGTTCATATACTGAGGTATTTGCCAAATTATAATGCTGATTTGGTGATGGAGCTATGAAAGGTCAAGTAACCACTGGCCACAAGTCAGAGGGTTCATCCTCTGGGGACCATGTATGTACCAAATTTCAAGGCAGTTGATCGTCATAGTGTTTGAGACATTTCAGTCCACCTCAGTGGTGGACTGACTCATTGCCATCCCCGGAGCCACGCCACTTAAAACAATAAAAAACATGAAACATTTGCATTGTGGAGCTGAAATATTGATGAGTTAACTATTTGAGCAACATAAAGCATCATTTTTTTCAAAGTCAGGCCTTCAGTGTTTGGATATGAAGTGAATTTCTGACTCATTTCGACAGGGTTTTCCATCTGTCTTAAGACTCAGCGGGGTTCCCCTGACGTTGGCTGTGACAACAAGCAGGGGCTGTCTGTGGCGCCTTAGATAACCAAACTTAAAAGGAACTCCAGTTCTCTTATTTTACCCTGTCTCTGTATATCGGTGGAGTCATGAAACTCTGACTAACCGTAATTCCACCTCGAGCCTTCAGATTAGTTTAGAGCTGCTTTAGTCTACTTCTCCTTCATCTTCATCTCATCGTCTTCGTGTGAGATGCAGTTGCAACTTCAGAAAATCAAGTAGATTGGCTTTAGACCTTTTTGGTCTAAATCTGCTTCTCTTGTCAGTAACTCAGTCCGTGGGGACTTGACTTGGCAACCGAAGGGTGGCTGGTTCAAGTCCCCGCAAGGACCAAGTACAGACTGAACTACTCGCTGGACTGGCACTGCCGAGGTGCCCTTGAGCAAGGCTCCGGACCCCCAATCTGCTCCCCAGATGCTGTATATTAGCTGCCTACTGCTCCTAATACTAAGATGGGTTAAATACAGAAACTAAATTCCACTGTGTGCTGTGCTGTGTACAATGTGTACTCATGGAAACACCGTGAGCTAAAAACAAAAAAAAAAAGTCTAAATATTGCAAATCTGTTTTTATGCGATGAGAAGACTGTAACCTTCCTCACATTAATACACATATTTAAATGTCATATTTCCATCACATACACTTGTTTTTCCCCCGTTTCAGGTCCTCCTCTTCTGCAGTGGTTTAATGGAGAATTAGCACAACCATTTATTTATCTCAATGCACTCAACTCCTGATATTTGCATAACAGTAGAGGATGGAAGCACTGGAAATTACCATTTTCTTTTCCACAGTTTCACAAGCGTGTCGGAGAGATACGGTGGCCTTCAGGTAATGTAAAACGTGAAAGGCTCTCTCTAGAGCTAGTGTTTGGTTTGTCCGTTCTGGGCTACTGTAGAAACATGGCGGTGCCACATGGAGGACTCCGTGAAGGGGACCCGCTCCCTATGTAGATGCGAAGAGCTCATTTTAAGTTAACGAAAACACAACTATCCTTAGTTTCAGGTGATTAAACACTAATGACAAGATAATAATAATATTCCATTTCTACTAATAGAATAGATAGAAATGTTACACACTGTTCCTTTAAGTTATTTCTCATTATCGCTACACAATTTTTTGCTTTTTGCGTGTCATTTCACACCGCGGCAATAGATGCTCAGAGCGAATAGAGTAAGAATAGAGTGAGTAACTCTGCATAAAGAGGAGGTTGGCGTGGATGGGTGGGTCAAACAAACATATGACTTTCACCCAGGAGGCCGCTGTTCTTGTCCGGTGTGAAACCAAAAGTCAAGAGACTTATTCATGTTAAACTACTTAACTTACGTACGGAACTGAATATACGTAACAAAAGTTCTTGTTTCAACCCAAACCATGATCTTTTCCTAAACCTAACTGAGTAGTTTTGAATCCACAACGTTAACCACTTTTCAAATGACAAGCAAAAAGCTTAAAATGTAATGAGAACGGGATGTTAAATAACAGTGAATTAAAAAGCTTAAAGGTCCCATATTGTAAAAAAGTGAGATTTTAATGTCTTTCATATTATAAAGAAGCCTTATAAATACTGTGAAAGTATCAAAACACTCAATCCATGGAGAAATAATTGCAACCCGTATTCAGAAACTGTGCGTCTGAAACAAGCCGTGAGGATTTCTGTCCATTTGTGATGTCACAAATCTACAATGTTTAGACCATTTCACAGTTTTAAATGTAAACATACTAAATGTGTCCCAGTTTATTTCCTGTTGCTGTGTATGTGAATGACATCAGCTGACAGGAAGTAAACATGGACCCAAGCTGTTTCCTAGCAATGCAATTCCGTTGCCATTCCGTTGAAATGCGCTAAAATGGAGTGTTTCAGACAGAGCATGAATACAGGTATATTCAGACAGACAGGATGAGAAAAATAATGTGTTAAAGCATGTAAACATGTTCTAGTAGAAACCCAAAATACAAGCATGAACCTGAAAATGAGCATGATATGTCCCCTTTAAAATGTGTGACTTGACACGCGAAATATCCCTAACAGTGGCGTGCTATTTATACGCCTTCCCATGACATCACGCTGGGATGTGTGGCTATAATTGAGTGAACAAGCATACCAGGACCCTAATAACTAAGAGTGGTAACAATGGTTGCACATGCCACAGCAGGAATAAACAAGTATCATAGTTTATTTTCTATCAAAGTGTCACGTAGAGTACCGAACTGTGAGCCCTGTATCTAGAACTGAATTAGACGGGGTTGAAGTAAGATATATTAAACTCCTGTGTTAGTTGATCTCAGTTAAGTGTTTGTTATTTAACGTGACTGATTAAAAATCGGAGTGTTTTAATTTTCTTTTAACAATGCAAACCATTTTTGTGAACTGATGTGATATCATAGTGAAGCTGAGCATACATCCAATGAGGGACTTGTAGTCGAGATTTTCTTGATTAGTCCCTCAGTGGCCTTTGATAGAGAACACACACACCCCCACAGATAGAGATAGAGATAGAGACGTCAACACTATAGTTTACAGCTCCTGCTCTGTCGTACACAGCAGACAGAAGCGCGACAGCACCTGTCATCAGGGACTCCCATCATAGTCTCCTTTTCGTCTGTCATCAAAATTAGTGTGTGTATTCCCAAGGTACTAGTGTGTGCATAACAGTTTGTGTCTGGCGCTGTGTGAGTCGACGCTCGCTGTGCTCACTGAGGGGATCAACTTTCAGGAACATTATTGTGGTAAAGATTATGGCAGCAGGGAGAGATCAAATATACATTTGCACTGTAAAATCCATGTATGTTTTTGTATATAGTTTTTTCTTGAATACAGACATCAATGGGTGCCAGAGGCCCAGACATGTTCACTTTTAATATCTCTCTATTAATGCAGCAGTGGGTAGAATTGGAGAAAATATGATTAAAAAAAAGTTATTTTTATGGAAATATATATCCTGACAGTAGTGCATGAGACAGGTAATCTGAAAAAAATCATGTTCCTCTGAGTCCTCCAGTGTCCTCCGGTGCTCCTAATGGCATCTGGAAGATTTTACAGACCGGAGGAAAACAACCAATCAGAGCTGATCTGGAGTCTGCCGTCTCTGAGCAGCTGTCAATCACTCGCAAACTCCTGATCACATATGAATCAATATTCTGTTACTGTAATGCCTATTTCTCTCCTCAAATGTTTTCAGAATCATCTTGTAGTGCACTGTTTAGCTGTAAAATGAAAAGGTTTTGTGACCCGACAGCCATGTTGAGATCTGTTGAGGAAATACCAAGCACCGCCCACCAGCCGGAGCAAACTTCCTCATTTTACAGCTAAACAGTACACTAGAAGATGTTTAATGTCTAATGCTACATTCATTTGATGTAGTTCTTGTATGTACTATACTGTGTGTTTTGTTTGTTTAAAGTAGTAAGATATGTTGTATTTTGTGTTTTCTTCCTCTGATATCAGAGGAACTAAAGCGTCAACAGTTAGTCGATATTTAATATCCAGTTGCTTGCATAGAACTACCCTCATGAGTAATTTATCCTTAAAGTTAATTTAATCTACCTCTAGCTTACACACTTGTATATCTATCTGATGCAACTAGAAACTCATGTTTTATTAAATGCTGTTTTTTTTCAGTTTTCTACATTTCCTCAAGTAAACAACTTCTTAGGTCATGAACTCTTACTGGAAGCGTGAATAGATCGCTGGACTTCGCAGTGCACCTACAGTACATGCGTAGTGAGGTCATATGGGTCAATGATGTAGCAAAGCATATTTATGTTTCATTTTTCAGGGATTACATGGCACGGTTTTACATTTCCTCACCTCATGCTACCTCATTTGCATGGAACTCTGACCTCTTTGCACATCTCCTGCTACCACCCATGCACACTGCACAGGCTGACCGCCCCTGCACTAAGCTAACAGAAAATAAGACAAAAGACAAAAAATAAAGGCCTAGGTCCACTGTCTTGTATAACACATTCTTAATCATACCTATGTCAAAATCCAATCATCTCTTCTTCCTGTAAAACAACATATGACGTGTGCTTACGTGAGCTAGTACCAACCAATTTAAACCAATAATATCAAGACATCCATCCATCAATCAATCTGCAACTTTTAGCGAAAAGGGCGGAGGCTCCGTATCACGCTCCATTCTAAACATGCCCGCTTTTCAGCAGTCCAATCAAATGCGAAGGATTTGATTTAAATCCCTCTTGTAACTGTACACTGCTCAAATATTCTGTTTCACTGGGTACGTTCAAGTGATAGTTTGGGTGTTCTGAAGTGGGGTTGTATGAGGTACTTATCCACAGTAGGTGTATTACTTACAGTAGATGGCGGTCGGCGTGCCCCCAGCATCGAGAAACAGACGGGAGCACCGACACCAGAGCAAAGCAATCCAGTGCTGTGGACGGCAAAAAAACGTATTTTAGCCCCCTAAAGAAATAAATTTCCGTTTAAGTGTAAGATATATACAAGATATTTTTAGCCCTTTATCTTGCCGTCAGACAGCCCTTTCCTTCTCCTTTCCGACGGGGGAACTGAACTGAGAGTGAAACTTATCTCTGCTCTCTCCAAAGCCAGCAGGCTCAGATGACAAAAACAGTATAGATACAGTATGTTTCACCTTCTGTTCAGTTTGCTGTCGGAAAATATTCTAAATATAGCGTACACTGAAACATTTTTTTAGCTGGTTTAAAATATGTTATTCTGCCGTCCCGTCCACAGCACTGTATTGCTTTGCTCCGGTGTCGGTGCTCCTGTCTGTTTTTTTAATGCTGGGGGCACACCAACCGTCATCTACTGTAAGTAATACACCTACTACAGATAAGAACCTCATTCACCCCCACTTCAAAACTCCCAAACTATCACATCTTGAAATATCACAGTCACTAATACCCTGATGTTAATGAAGGCAAATCTACATGTGACAATAATAACAAGGAGATCTACATGCTTTTTTAATATAACCACATTTCAAGACAGAGAAAAATGTCTCTGTGTCTCTCTCTCTGTTACACCCCTCTCTCTTTATGTCTCTCTCTCCTTGTCTCTCTCTGTGTCTCTCTCTCTCTCCCTCTCCTCGTCTCTCCCTCCCTCTCTCCCTCTGTCCTTATCTCGCTCACCTCTCTCTCCCCCCCTCCCCTGCCTCCCTCCCTCTTCCCCCTCCCTCCCTCCCTCTCTCTCCTCCTCTCCCCTCCCTCCCCTTTCTCTCTCCTCATCTCTTTCTCTCTTCCACCTCAGAGGAAAAGTAATCTGGGAAGCAGATATCTCTCACACTCCCCTGAATAATGAATGGGGCTAGGGAGTTCTCCCACACAGTAGTTCAAGCCCCTGATCAGTATGCCAAATACAAGAACACACATCACTGCTGTCGCACTGAAACCCCTTAACTCCTTACGTTTTGGACATTCCTTGATACGGTTAAAGCTGAAGGGCAAGCCTGTCTGTCAGGGGATGACAATGTGTCACAGAGGGCCCATTTATAACCCGCTGCGTTGTTTCATAACAAACTTGCCAAAACTTTTTTTGTTCTCGGTTCCTTTGGAACTTGATAGAAGATACAAGGTTTTCTTGCAGCAAAGCATATGCTGTAGCTCCTTTCATTACCAGCACCACCATAAGAAGCACTTTGAAGGCTCCCACCAAGTGCATTCCTCTCCTCAGCTGACTTTTTCGGGCTCCAGTCTAGTGGAATTATTGATCAGGCTCCTTAGGGGGGAGTGTGGAGTTGAAGGGTGAGAGGAGGTTGTGGGGGTTTGTTAAGAAGAAGCAGAGTGGGAGCTGGGAAGTAGTCTTGTGTTCTCACTGCAGGAGGCTGCCCACCCATCTTTTTATGGAGGCTCAACCCAACCCTCATATCTAAACTGGACAAAAAAACAGGTGGTTGATGCATGTCACTGTTACTGAAACTTTTCTAAAATAGCCTACTGAGCTGCCATTTCTGTGGTTGAGATCTGTTTCAAGTTTTAATCCTGAGGATTTCAGTCCTGCATTGATTTGGCTCCGCCTGTGTAATGGTAAGTGCTTTTTTTAAAATCCAGGTCCCAGAGTTCAGTTGGTAATGACACGTGTGCCGACCACTAGGGGCAGTAAACATACTTTGAGCTGCCAGAGCAACCTGTGAGAGGATTCATCACATCACCTCATTCCAATAAAGAGCACCGACGAAGATATCGTTCACCACCCTGAACCATCACATCCACTACACTGTTACCTGTGAATGTGCCCATGTCAATTTTAATCTGACACGGGAAAGACAGGCCCCAATAAACCATGCAAACTTCTTCAAAGAGAGGCAATTACAGAATTATGAATTAACATAATGAGGAAATGTTGTTAATTGACATATCTGGCAAATCACATGAATGTTAATATTAAACTTATCAGTAAAATGTTCATCGACAACATATTTCACTTGTTTCCCATCTAATATCCAATCTTGCAATATATTATCCACTTGGTTTAAGGTTAGAGAAAGATCTGGTTTGATATGAAAAAGTCTTTCTCAAAAACCACAATCTTTCCCTAACCTTAAAGGTCCCATATTATAAAAAAGTGCGATTTTCATGTTTCTTTATTATAAACCAGGCTTAACACCTATATACTGTAAATACTGTGAAAGTATCAAAACGCTCAATCCACAGGGAAATACACACAGCCCGTATTCAGAAACTCTGCATTTGAAACAAGCTGTCAGGATTTCTGTCCATTTGTGATGTCACAAATATACAATATTTAGACCCTTTACACAGATTTCAACGTAAACATTCTAAATGTGTCCCTGTCTATTCTTGGTTGCAGTGTATGTGAATAACATCGGCTGACAGGAAGTACACATGGACCCAAGCTGTTACCTAGCAACGCAATTCTGTTGCAATTTCGTCGCAATTCCGTCGAAATGTGCTAAAACAGAGCGTTTAAGACAGAGGGTGAATACAGGCATATTCAGGCTGACATTATGAGGAAAATAAAGGATTTTTGAACATTACAGCATGTAAACATGTTCTAGTAGAAACACAAAATGCAAGTATGATCCTGAAAATGAGCACAATATGGGACCTTTAATCACAACGCTTTTGTTGCCTAAACCTAACTACAGAGGGGGACTCAGGATGCAAACCTCAGTCTGGTACAGCAGTGCAGCTCTTCATTCATACATTCATTTAAAAAACTCCTCTGAACATAATCCAGGCAACTTTTACCTTTTCTAATATCTAAACATATTCTAAGAGACATGGGAAAAATGGGATCTGTTGTAGTACAAAGGTGAATATAGCTTTTATGCTGCGTTTAGGCAACTAAAACTACTTGAACTGCAAAAACAGTTGCATGATGTCTTATGTGGCTCTGGATTAGCTTTATAAAGACTGAGAAAAATAGCCCCGATGATGTCATCTGGAGTTATATCAGTCTGGGCTTGAAAACACTATCTATACTAAAACTAATAAGTTTGATACATGATGGAAAATGTATGACCCATACTTCATCAGGATATCTCACCGTCTGTTGCTTTGATTTTCATCTTTTTTCTTTTTTTTGTAATCTGATTCTCATGAGTTGTCCAATTTAATGGTGCAATACTAACTTCCTGAAGTTCCTTTCTCAGGTTAGCTGGAACAGTACAGTCATTGTTTAGATTGGGGAATGATTGCCAGCACAATGAAAAGTTGACTGTTGGTAGGGGATGGAATGCAAACTGCGGTGTCCTATATCAAAGTCAAACGCTTTGTATGCCCAACACACCCCGACCTCCAACCTCAGACATGTTGCAGCAGCACACTTGTCACTTGTCAGGGAAACGTTAACAAGAGGTTGTTGTAGGCTGTCAGTTTTCTGGTGATGTCATGTCAAACCTCGGTTACATATTACAGTTTTCTGAGAGTAATTCTAACACACTGCAAGCACATAATGCTTGTGTTCCAAATAAACCCCCACACTGGTGGTGTCTTGATGCACTCATCACACATTAATCTGTGTGGATACGCCACTTTACTATTTCCCAGCATTTAACACGTCAGTGCCCCAAAACAGCAGCAGTTTTATTACATTTGCTCCCTGGATCGCTGCATCTCGGCTACCATACCACGACAACAACATGCGTCCTGAGTGATCCGATCACAAGTGGACAGCTCTAAGTACATGTGTGACTGCACACAGGACACACTGAGGATGCGATTCGATAGCTCAGACCACATTCGGTCTGAGACTTGAGACGCATGTGGAGACCCATTCTAATGCCAGGTGTGAACAGACAGTACGTCAGGCCTTTACACACCGGGGGACGTGATGAAGAAACGACACAAAAGTGCAAAACACTCGCCTGTGACTATTATATGTCTTATAAGGCTTTTATTGTGAAAGGTAAGAACAGAAGGAGTAGATCTGGTATGCGGTGCCTTTGTCGAGGTTGAAAGGAGTAATGAGGTTTACCTTCTTGTTTCATAAATATAGGAACAACTCAGCCCGTTCACGCATGTCAACTGATGTGACATTAAGCCACCAGTGTGAGTTGTACTTTCTTGGACAGAAGGCTCACTTAGTGCAGGGTGTCCATGTATTTTCTCAGTTGTTTTGTGTCTAAAACTAATTTCTTGAATAAACTTTCGACATAAGTTTTCTGCCAAAGTCTTTCAAATACCAGACCTAGTTTCAAGCGCCTGTAGTGGCTAGTATCCACCCAGCTGTGGTTTCCTTGTGCATGACACTGGATCCATACTGACTTCTGACCTCCCTGTGCGGGGAAGGCAACAGAAAAAAAGATAATTCCCCCCGAGGGAGTTAATTAAGTACCACATTATTACCATTATTTATCTCCCAGGTGCTCATTATGCCGGCTTTGTGTGGGCAAACCCTAACCTGCCTGCTGCTGCTCCACAAGTCAAAGTAAAAACCTGAGAATTATGAGGTGTGTTTTCCCTCAGGCTGTCGCACAGGCGCATAAACACGCACGACAAGATCACATACACAGATACATTTGTAAAACCCCATTATGTGAACACACTGCACTGTTTACTGTACAAGCAGAGCTGCACACACACACACACACACACACACACACACGCGCACACCTACGTCCTTACACTCAACACAATACACATTTAGTCCAACGCATACACACACAAGTATCCCCAAAACTCGCTCACACACACAGACACACGCAGGTCTGCCAAACACACCTCTTTTTTTCCCACACAAACTATAAAGTAGCTCAACCTTTGCTTGGCCCATCTCACTAATGTAAAGGAGAAGTCCCTATGTGTATGTGTGTGTGTGTGTATGTGTGTGTGTGCGCAGCAGGGCAGGGCAGGGCAGGCCCAGGGCCAGCCAGACAGACAGGCTGGGCCAGTATATATTTACCCTGACTGAGGGGAGTGGAAGTGAGGGATTAGTTACAACAACAGGCTGGCTGCTCTCTGAGACACACTGCTGGAGGAAGAGGGACATAATACATCCAGGACAGGGCTGGATGGGTGGCTGCTGTGTGTGTGTGTGTGTTTGTGTGCTTACCGAGTGATGGCTGTATACTGACCAGCTACAGCAGTTTTCAGGACCACTTTAACATACAAAAGCAGTGCTTGAAGTGGGCTGGTACTCACCAGTACGCCCTACCAGCACTTCTTGACTTTTTCTTGCGTACCAGCACTTCTCACGAGCTGCCGATACTCTTTTCTGCACCCTCTCCATATCAGGTTCTCTGGAAGATTCATAATTATATGGCACAGCGCCAGCATTTTTGCGCCGTAAGAACATAAGAACATCAAGACGAGCCGACGGCGGGACGGGGTCGGGGAGGGGTGAGAACGACGCTGCTGTAATTTATCAATACAATAGCCTACGTCCTTCACGTCGTCCCTTTATGTATACATATATCCCTTTATTATAGTCCCATATGATTTTACATTGCAAACATTTTCAGAATAATTAAATGTTCAGACGAGGGCTGTGACATGTGTAAATAATAAAATGCAGTTATTCAACTATAGTACATTTTGTCTTTAAGCTTTATTGGAGTTATCCATTATGTAAAATGATGTAAAGTCGCATAGTTTTAAGTCAAATTTTCTAGGAGGAGGACCCCCAAACCCAATATCTCATAGTATCTTTTATATACAGAATAATGGCAGCATCCTGACTGGGACTCTGCTCCTAAAACCTGAATGAAGAGCTCACACACCTCAGCTCTGCAGGTATACCTGCCTGTCTGGCTGTCTAGTAATACTACAAATAACACAGGAAAGCACTTTTAACACTATATGGGTAAATTTACTAACACAGCACTTGAACCCTATAATGTTCCAGCGTGAATATTATGGAGTATTATAGGCCTGCTGTAGAAGATGCATAGCTCAAGTATAATAATAGAGATAAAACTACAACTGGTAAAAATAAAATAAATAAGAGCAAGAGATTGCTGATACCGGCCGAGAGAGATAATGAGAGAGAGAGAGAGAGAGAGAGAGAGAGAGAGAGAGAGAGAGAGAGAGAGAGAGAGAGAGAGAGGAGTACTGGCACTTCAAATAAATTAAAATAAATCAAGTCAAATAAAAATCAAGCCTCGGGGCATGGTCACACAAAATTTGAATCTTTGCATCGCGTGAAGTTCAACTTCAGCCTCAACCAATAGAAAAGACGTGTGTGTGTGTGTGTGTGTGTGTGTGTGTGTGTGTGGTTGACCCCACTTGGCACACCCTCATTCGTCTGCATGCGTGCCCTTAATCTCCAGAGACGAACCTCCCTGTAACAAGCAGACATTTTGATTTGTCAAAGCAGGAAAAGCAGGTGGAACTAATGACGTGAATGATGGCGGAGCAGCGATTAACTATGTTATCAGTTACAGCTGTGTTTGACGAGTCAACATGTCTGCTGTGCCCTGACACACACTCAATCAATGTCACCGTTTTAAAAGTGACCAAAAACTGAAGCTTTTCTGATGTTTCCTTTATAGACACAATTCATGGGAAAGAAGCACTGCTTAGGTGCATTAATATTCCTGCATAACTTAGTATTAGGTAGTTGCTGTTAGTTAATTAGCTGGCTAGTACATACTATATTTCATATATGTAAAGTAGTTACTGATGATACTTTTTTTTCTTTCCTTTAACAAAGTCAACATTTCCTCAAACTGCTCATTTTGCAACAACAAGAAATAAAATGTGATCCACGTATATTTGAAATGTCCCCACTATGCCTACTTCTGAGATACCTCTCCACCTATCTTCACTTCTTGCTCTGAACTGAACTTGATCAGTGGACTTGATTTTGGATTGTAACACTGTAAAGCTTTTAACAGATCATTCCATCAAATTCCAGTGGCGTGTGGAAAGTTTCACATATACAAGTCTACTGTCTTTAATTCGCTGACAGAAAAGCATCCTAATGATTTGGATAAAATAACATGCACTACTAAGTGATATATTGTGTTAATCTAATATTTTTTTCCCTGTTTAAAATGACTCATTTATTTTATAATACATAAGCTAACTGTCAGACAGGTGCACTTTGCCTAAAAAAGTGTCTGTCGTTAGAGGAACTGAGGCACTGAGTGGCACTGAAGACAGCCATTAAGAAAGGTGAGGGAAACAGGAGACAGTAAAGAGCAGAAAGGCCCTGAAATGATCCCCGTCGGCCCCCTCGTTTGCCTGTCCCGTACACAAATGGTGGTCCTGAGGGAGGAACCAGAGCAGTGGAAAGGGCCAATTGGCCTCTGTGACCCTGTAAGTGAGAGATGGATAATGCGGGGGCCAAAGGGCCTCTGGGCCTCGCTGGTGTACTGTTCCTCCTTACAATATGAAAGCACAACACACACACACACACGTAACACGTGCACTCACAGGTGTGTGCACACAGGCGTGAAGGCACATGCACATACACGGTATCATATGCACAGTCATACACAGGCACGTAATACATGCAGGCAGGTATGCATCGGCACACACACCGCCACACTCCTCACTGCAAATGGGTTGAGACAGTGTTTGTTAGTGTTCCTGATGAGGAAACTGAAAAACAGTCCCCACCCCTCCACCCCATCCCTTCTTTGTTTTACAGACTGTTTCAGAAAAGAGTTTGACTGGTGTTCCTTTTCTCCTCGTTAGCAAAGAATGCGCGAGGGGGAGGGCGGTCGGGTGGAGAACGCCAGGCGACTAAGCTTTTCCGTTTTTCATTTTTAGACCTGGAACCGTGTTTGTTGATATTAGACGAGAGTTGTTGGGAGCGTTTTCGCTCGGGGCAGCTCCAATTTATTATAAGCTGCTTGGGACTTGACAAATTAGAATGAGTCCAAGTTTTTTCGGAGTGGGCATGCCGCCATTTTGCTGCCGGTCTTTCTGCAGCATCATAATTTCCACATCCTGGAACCGTCTACTGCCCTTTTACCCAAATAATCACCTCAGTGTAACTTAAACAAGGGAGCCTGGGCCCAGAACACTGTTAATGGTTGATCCCCACAAGAAATAAAAAATAATGAGCCTGGGTGGCTGGGTGACAATGCATTTGCTCATACAGCATGCTGTGTATATAAGAACAACACTTAGGAACCACATTATGGACAGAAACTGGCATTTTTTTCTAGATATGACGACTGTAGTGTGAATGAACAGACACACATAAAACCATCAACAGCCCTGCCTATTAACCTATTAAACCAAGTCATTACTGAAGGTACTTTCTTGTTCGTTCTGTATAATCATCAGGGCAGGGAAGCTCACTTAATAGATTGCTTACATAATGGGTTAATCATTACCACTAGTCTCTATAACTGTTACTGATTGTTCAAGACGCAGCTGTCCAATTTAGAAATATCATATGGTTCAGAGAGTTTTGGATACTTTCAGGTCAATTTAGTCTTGACTTAACACCTCATTTGTGCTGTTTTAAAGTCTCTGAAAGGTCTTTAATTTAATAAAAAAAAAGTGGGTTTGTTGGTTATTAATAAGTAGTTTTGATTACAGTTTTTATGGCATATTTGAACGCATGAAAAACTGATTTTCATTTGGTTTATTCGTATCTTACCATACAACCATAACATAAGTAAAAAATGTACAACAAGACCTGGTTCAAGAAATCCTACATTTTATACAGTATTGCATATTATACATATTTTAATTTATCATGTTCATTATGTGATAAAATAGTATAAGGTCTTGATTAAATTAAATAATACTTTGTGGAAATCAAACAAACTCTTTAGACATTTCAATTCCACAGTATCCAAAAGTTCTTTCAAATTCTCACCACGGTAAAACAAATTCCTCTCCTCGACATATAAAATGTGTTTTGATATTTGGAAACATTATATAGATAATTCATGTGCAAAACAAACAATAACCGGCCTACCACAGAGCCCCAGGGAGCAACACAAGTAACCTTCAAAGGTTTTCCATTAATGCTACTTAACCATGAGTGTGTAACCCCTCTAATGCCACATATTCCTAATGTCCTCAGGAGTATGCTAGCGTCTATAGTATGAAATGTGTTTCTGAGAAATACCCCTGCTGGATATGCATTATTTGTTCATGCAGTTGATATAGAATAGTATGAATAGTTTTGTTTTGGTCTTACATCAAAAAGAACAAAACTCTACAATCTGTGTGAATATAACCCGACGCTGTATTTCACACAACAACGTTCATACACTCAATGAGCAAAAAGGAACAGGCTGAAGCCCCAAGGTTTATTTCTGCCTATCATATACAATCCATAAAATAACCCAGAATATCAGCATTACAAAAGAAAAAATAAATAAATTACGTAATCCTTGCTCATTTCACATTTTAATAATTTTACACTGTAATCCTTAATTATTTTACATTTTAAAGCTTTTTTGAAGCTCAATAGAGAGCTACAAAATTTCAACTCATCACTAAGCCCGTTCCATAATTTGACTCCCAAAACTGAGACACATGTATATTTTACATTGGTTCTCACTTTACCTGTTTCAAAAAATACTCAACCCTCTTAAATTATAATGTTATTCTCTTAATTTAAATTTTGTCTTAATACTAACAGGAAGGCTTTTATTCCTAACTCAGAAAAATATTTCTAATGTCTCTACATGCACAATATCCAAAGATTTGAAGATACCTGACTTTATGAATAATGGATTTGTAGTTTCATGGTAAGAAGCTTTACATATTATTCTAATAGCTTTTTTTCTGGAGTTTAATTATAGGCTCTATATTTATTTATTTTTATGTTTATATGATATGTCCTCCTGTTAGTCCTAAAACCAGGATGCTGTTCAGTAAATGTTGTGATGAAATCTTCTATAATATTTCCACAATGTTTCCGCCATATTTTTAGAGAGCTGTGACAGCAAAGAAACAGGTCCGTGTTTAGAGATAACATGTCTCTCATCTCTTTGTAAATAGGAATAACTTTCCATTTTGCTGGGAAATACGGTATACCAATTAGCATAGATATGACACATTCTATATGTTTTCATTAGAGACATGTCAACTGCATTTCAGTCTGTGGACTCTTGAATTCCTCTTGAACGTTGTATTGAAGTAGCTGGAGAGCGTATCAGAGCAGTCGATCTATTGGAATATTCAAACCAAGGGCTCCTTCACTTTGTACGACCGTACCTCCAAATGCCTCGAGGGGAAAGGTAGTGTTGATCTATCCTTTCCTCTTGATGAGGTCATGTGACAGTACACCTGTGGCTGCTTAAGTAGTTGTCTGTGAGATGTTAGTCAGTCCGGTGGAGAGCAGCGTGTTTTAACGATATCTCTTCCTCATTCGTGGTGAGAAACAGTTTTTTTTTTTTGCATTTGAAACTTTTAGTGTGCAGACGTATTATTCTGATAGGTGAGATGCAATCAATACTGATTTCCACTTACTGGGAGTCAAATGAATTCAATTAATTGGAAGATTTCATGAATGGGATACATGAAACGCTCATGATGAAATCAGAACTAAAAATACGTATACATTTCTTTTTTTTCCTAATTAAAGATGCATCAGCTTGCAAGATTTCTAAGCAGTGAAACATCCCAAAAGTGTTATCAAAACTCAAGAGGAATAAATAAGTGAAGCTTCTCTGTGAAGAATCTATCACACAACACTGATTTTTGCTGCGTTAAAGGACTTTCAAAAATCTGTTTTTTAGGTCAGGCACAGAAAAAAAAAAAGATACGACTTGAATCTCATAATGTCTTTCCCAGAGGAATTAGGTCATGGTTATATAACTTGTGTATGGTTAGGGTTGTTTGCCTGGAGATGATCAACAATGTCAGACGCATCATGTAAAAAAAAAAACTTGTCCACTTGAGGTTGTAACTGCCTGCCGCACCAGAGAAGCCGTGTTGTTTGATCTGGATTCCCTTGAGTGATCGTGAACCTGCGGCCGGAGAATGAACCGACTCTAACCATTTGATCATGTACAGCCGCGGGCACTCATCGCTGCTTGTGAGTGTGTTGATGTTGCTCCACGTCGAATTTAGTGTCATTATATTATGGGCCAACAACAAAGCTATTAACAGCAATGTCAATGCTCTGTTTGCCTTTTAGTGTAAGTGATGCAACCAGGCCTGTGTTAAAGGGCAAGTTCAGCCAAATTAGGAAAAACAAACAAACACATGTTGTCAGTTAAAGCTGAAGTAGGTGAGATTGTAGCAAATATGATTACAAAAAGTTGTTTTTATAAAACGGTCGCTATATCGTGACAGTAGTACATGAAACAGGTAACCTGAAAAAAAATCATGTGCCTCATTGTCCTCCGGTGCTCCTAACGGCATCTGCAAGATTTCACAGACCGGAGGAGAACAAGCGGTAAGAGCTGATCTGAGGTCCGCTGTCCATCTGCTGTCTATGAGAGCCGGCTGTCAATCACTCGCAAATTACGACCAAACGATCAAACTAGGCAGCGCTGATCAAATATGAATCGTTACGTTAATGCCGATTTCTCGCCTGAAATGTTCTCAGAATCATCTTGTAGTGCACGGTTTAGCTGTAAAATCAGAACGTTTGTGACGCCACCGCCATTGGGAAATCTGTTCGCCAAGTTCTGGTCACATGACCGGAGGACAGCCAATAGGAACGCTCTCTCTCAATGAAATGACCTGTGATTGGTCAAAGTCTCCCGTCACGGGGCTAGATTCGCTAAAGCCTGAAAACAGAGCCATGAGGAGGAGCAGAAGTCTAGTTATCTCTCAGAACACTTGAATTACAATATGCTGGTTAAAGGTTATTATGGAACTTTTGCCAAATGATGCCAAAAATATACTGCCTACTGAAGCTTTAAGTCGGTTTTAGATTCTGATATCTGTCTGACACAGTGTCAAAGGTCTGGTCTCTCCTGAATGTGGATCGGTGTAATTGATCTGCATGTGTGCAAAATATTTGGTCATAGCCTGGTGTAGGGTGACCGTATTTTCACCCTCCAAACCAGGACCCGTTGCGCACGTTCATGCGTGTACACATTTTTATTTATTACCTCCGCCAAGGCCGAAGGCCGAGGATGGAGGTAATGTTTTCACCGGCGTTGGTTTGTTTGTTTGTTGTTTTTTCCGTTTGGAGGATCACTCCAAAAGTCTAGGATGGATTTGAATGAAATTTGTTAGAGGGCTGGGGTGTGGCACAATGAACAATCCATTAGATTTTGATGGCGATCTGGATCATGATCCGGCTTTGGGAATTGTTTTTAATAACTCTGTTCAGCCTGTGCATTAATACCACAGGCTTTAAGACATGCACAGTGTAACTGATGACACGTTCATGACGCATCACCCTGCCTCTTTCCTTCTGCCAGCAGAGAGAGGGACAGAGAGAGAGCAGGGGTGCGGGGTCTGTTGATTCAGTGTTTTTTCACATTAAACTCTGTGAAATTATAGTTGAGTTCGACCAAAGCACACTTGATGATTGTTGTAAAGAGTAACGACAACGGTTCAGGTGAGTTTTATTTTGTTTCTGTCCAGTTTGAATGAAGTGTTTTACGATGCTCCGCTACGTACAGCTTAAATCATTTCAACTTAAACAAAAATACATGTGGATGATGGCGCAAGCTGAATGGAGAGGGGGGGGCAGGAGGTCTGTGCTCTCCAAGTGCCATTCTAGTTTATATTATTATTATTATACCTTTTTTGTTACATCATCACATCCCAACCCATTCTCATCCCAACTCATCACATACTGACTCTTGGTCAGGACTCCTTGGTGTCACTTTCTAACACAGTGGAACAAATTATGACGCTCCACTGCAGTCGCAGTAAACACAAAACAAAAACAGTTGGTTAGATTTAGGCAACAAAACCATTTAGTTAGGTTCAGGAAAAAAAAAGATTGTGGTTTGGGTTAAAAATACTAGGTCTGTAAAGTGAAAGTGTAACTGAATGTCATGGATATGACCCCTCAGCACCTGCTTACTTCCTGCCCAACAAGTCAGCAAGTGCAGGTACGTCTGGACGTTTGGATTCAGCCTTTCTATCAGGGGTCCAAATGTGGTGATGGCAAAGGATCAAGAAGCCAAAGCTCACAGCAACTGGTAGTCCTCATTCCCCAGTCAGCATTCTTTGACTTAAATCACATACAAACTACTATTCCCACGTTCCCCGTTATGAACTGTGCTAAGTATATAGGGCAGCAGTATCCTGTCCTCCAAGCGGTGGACAGCGGTTATCATGCAGTTCCACCAGGCCATTCATCAGTCCGTCGGCAGGCTAATTCTTTCTAATCGTTCTCCAAGCGGTCCGTATGGCTCTGGTTATGTTGTATCGTGGGATTTGATGTCTGGCGAAAGATTCCCTCATCGCTCAGATTAGACGTGTGTGTGTGTAAACAAGACTTTGGTGCGTACCACATGATTAGAAAATGGTTTCCTCCTGCACTGACAGTAATCTCCCTCCTGCCAACGCCAGCCGCTGGGGTGTTGCGTGATTGTTTGGGACATTGCATACTATCACAACATGATGTCATCTTCACATAGTAGGCTAAATACACACGTAGATGCATAAACACATACATATGGTTTAAATGCTACTATACGGTGTATATCTGTCTCCTTCATCTTTCACACGTCAGTTTCTGCTTTAGATCTCAACATCTTTTTACTCCAAGCTCATCTATTTCCACACATCACGTCGTCCTGGCAAACTCTTGTCTTCACACATTCTCACACCGTCTACAGTGGTGATGAATATTTTTCTTCGTCAGGGAGATTCTCAGAAAATCCCCCGTCCAGCTAGTCATACTTGGAACACAGTACAGCCACGAAAACAGCATAGCATAATTAAAATGCCTCAGGTGATTCAGGAGTCTACTGTGGGTTTAATACCTTGTCAGGTGGTGCGCTGACGCTTTGCATTTGCACAGCCATCATTCAGATGTGCAGCAGGCTGTTTGTGAACTCATACGCTCCTGGTGGGGGAGTTACAGTGAATGAAGGCATGCTTCATACCTCATGATCACACGCAGTTAATGCTAGTTGGCAGAGGACTGAAGATAGGAGAGAAGCTGGCTGAAGTAGCTGTGGCTGACATATACACAGAAGGGTAAAACCAAAGCTGCTGCTGCTGTTCCTGTGAAATACAGTAATCACTCCAGTTGTGTTTGTTAGACAAGCGAACATACATACCAGTTGTCTTTAAATCTTGAACATGAGTTCTCGTAGAGCTCTTCTAGACAACCTGTCATGTTTTTTTTTTAACCTCTTTTTTTTATCTTAAAAACATTTGAAAATTCCTGTGAAGAATCTGAAGACTGTGAACTCAAAGGAACACAGAATGACCCTTAAACTGTAATTTTATATTTTTGTAAGTATCAAACCAGCTGTTGGACCTTATGTGAGTACAACAAATGGTTGTTTCTTTAATGAGGGCCAATTGAATCCATATGAAGTATTATATTCCTCAAGGGCAGCTGCTTAGAATTAGAATTTTTGTAAACCTGTGATGTCACCCACATGTAAAAGGTAATTTGTGATATTGAACAGCACATAGCATAATACCCATATTGAAGAATTTAGAAGATTATGATAAAACAGATATCGACCAATATTTGTTTTTATCATTAACACATAACATTTTGTGTCGGGTGGACAAGCGATGTACAGTGATGGTGTCAGTTTCTTAACTACCTAAAATATATTGTAGAAGAGGGGTTGAACCTGCAGTAGGCAGTATATTTTTGGTATCATTGGGTAAAAATCCCATAATAACCTTTCAGTATATTGTAATTCAAGTGTTCTGAGAGAAAACTAGACTTCTGCACCTCCTCATGGCTCTGTTTTCAGGCTTTAAAACATCTAGCCTGTGACGGGAGACTTTGACCAATCGCAGGTCATTTCATTGAGAGAGAGCGTTCCTATTGGCTGTTCATTAAACGGAGGCAGATGTCAATCACTCGCAAACTCCGATCAAACACCTCAAACGTTTTCAGAAACATCTTGTAGTGTACTGTTTAGGTGTAAAATGAGAAAGTTTGTGACCCAGCGGCCGTGTTGAGATCAGTTGAGGAAATACCAAGCACCGCCCACCAGCCGTAGTACACTTTCTCATTTTACAGCTAAACAGTACACTTCATAATTGTTCAGCGTTGTCTAGTTTGACCGTTTGGTCGGAGTCTGCGAGTGATTGACAGCTGCCTCCGTTGAATGAACATCTAATAGGGACGCTCTCTCTCTGTGAAATGAACTGTGATTGTTGATCAGTTGAGGATATACCAAGCACCGCCCACCAGCTGGAGCACAGCCAATAGGAACTCTCTCTCTGAAATGACCTGTGATTGGCCAAAGTCTCCTGTCACAGGCTAGATGTTTTAAAGCCTGAAAACAGAGCCATGAGGAGGTGCAGAAGTCTAGTTTTCTCTCAGAACACTTGAATTACAATATGCTGAATTATGGATTTTTTGCCCAATGATACCAAAAACATTCTGCCTACTGCAGGTTTAAGTCCCCAACTATGAGTATCTGACTGGAGACCTTTGCCTCAGCAGGCAACTTTGTGAGTACATACAGGTACTCACCAATATCACCAATAACATAATCAACTCTCGTTCTGCAAAACATCACTGTTTGGGTTTAAATAAGGACGTTTGTTAGACGCTAAATGGTGTCTTATGCATCGGTACCAGACGCTGAAGGTATTTGACGCCCTGGGCATGAGAGAGAGACAGAATGAGTAAACAGAGACACGTCTTATTTTTATACATTCCTTTAATGACAGATGTTAGGACCTGGACACTGTTTTATTTTTCTGCATTTACCATTTACTGCAGTCAGAGGCATTCATTTTTAATCCAGTGACAGGTGAAGCTTCAGCCTCTCTCTGTTTGAACACACATCACTATGAAGTGTAGTCGTAGCAAATCATCTGATGTCAAAATCACGTCAGAGAACAGATGAGGATTTTTGTTTTCTGAAACAAAATTTTGCGCTGAGCCGTGTTGGTTTTGAAAAAAGCTGACTCTTCAGAATGAAACGGATCAACCTGTATGCCATCGTGAATAAAAGGTCCTAAAAGTGCAACGGATGAAACCATGACAGCTACTGAGCTTGCATGTCAACAACATGACAGATAAGCAAACTCCATCCTCTGATGTGCACAGTTGAAAGCTCTGGAAAAAGCAAGTTGTAGTTGAACTTGCATTGTTTGGTCAAACCATTATTCCAAGGTAAAGAATGAACTCTAATGCGAAACCCAACTTGTGATCATGCCTGGTTTAGCTCTAAAAACCAGCATACATACTTCAACTTGTCTCCTCCTCCAGCGTCTCTTACAGGAGACTCGTCTGTCACACACACACAGAGGACAGAAAGCATGTTGTCTGCGCTGGCGCCACGCCTTCCTGCCCTCCTGCTTTGGCTCGTCGTCACACCTCATTCATGCCTGACCCCTGAGGGGGTCAAGGTGTGACCCCGGGGCCACGCTTCAAATTGCTGATGTCAAAGGTCAGCCTTTCAGCCCCGCTAAGAGGTTGGTGATGTTTTGTTGCCATCAAAGCAAGACTCCTGAAGGCATGACAAGTTAAAAAATCACATCTTGGAGCTCAAAGGAATATCAAGAGATGAGATGTGTGTGTGTGTTAAGGGGACAGGAATTCTTCTAATTCGTTGGCATGGCGATTGCCATGGAAACTTAGAGAGAAGCTAGGTTGATTTTGTGGTGTGCCGTGCCCGTAACTAATGACATGCCGCAAGCGTTATTCCCCAATATAGACACAGCCAGGAATAATATCGCCAGCTTTTCTCAAATGAAGTCACGTTGAAAAAGAATACTCCCGCGGCGATACTGTGTGCATGTTCTCAAGCATATCACGGCTGGATTTTCATGTAGCCCAACCCTCACGACACACACATTCTTCCAACACACACACATATGTACTTTTATCTCCAACACTATTCAGTCCAAACCCCAGCGTGGAAACTTAATTAATCTGATAATGCTAATTCCCTGCTTCGTATGGAGCATGAGGACTATACGCTGCTCTTCTTCCATCGCCAGACCTGTTCAGTGGCGTGCTCTATCTCTTCCCCGCATTCTCTTAAATGTTTTTTTCTGTGGAGGGACGCGGTGACTCACACAAAGCACAGTTAAAGGCTTATCGTGATTGATTGATAAAGAGACAGACGGAGCAGAGAGCTTGGCAATCATTTACATTAATTAAAAATCAGAAATGCATGATTGCTCTCCCCCTCTGGCAGGAGCCTCACCCTTCTCTCCGGGATGGTACGAGCCAGAACAACAACCCGCGCCCTACCCCTCCTCCTCCTCCTTCCCTGCACCCAGCTCCCAAACCACCAGTGGGTGAAGTACTCAGATCCTAAGTATCAGTACAACAATATAAAAAGTACTTAAGTGTCATCAGCTAAACGTACTTAAAGTATCAAAGTAAACGTACTTGTTCTCCCCGTAGCTGACATTATACATGACATTACTGGACCGTTAATACCGTTGCATCAGTGTGTATAGCTGCTTGAAGTGGAGCTTTAACTACTTTATTTACAATTAGTTTAGTTCCAGTGGTTTCCAATATAGGGGTCGGGCCCCTCCAAAGGGTCACAAGATACAGCTCAGGGGTCATGAAGGTTGTTTTTATGAAATGTTGGATAATTTGACTTCTTTGGGCCTTGAATGATTATTTGATGAAATCATTGGAAATGGTGGAGCTTGCCAACAACTAATAAACATGAACAACCTGAAACATGACAACTGCTTTTTTTTCAGAGGGATAACAAGCCAAAAAAGTTGTGAAGCAGTGCCTGAAGTGGGCCGACGTGTCTTCATTTTACTCCTTGGTGTATCGTGACTTTTTCCGTCTGTACTCTTCTCTGCCCTCTCCATATCAGGTTCTCTGGGAGGTTCATAAGCACCAGCATTTTTGCGCCGCCCCTCATAAGCCGTATGATCATAAAAACTATGTGGAGCGCATCTAGACAAGTCTTCACACGGCACAGGGGAGGGTGGGTGAGAACGGCTTTTTTGTAAAATAATTAGTGAACTGTTATTTTTTTAATTTTTGAACAAATATAATTTATGAAACATTATTTAAAAGTTTTCTGAATCTGCTCTTTTAATTTATAGAATATGACTTTACAGAGCGGAGTAAAATGTTCAGACATACCTCTAAATAGTAATAATGATGATCCAAAATTATGTAAAATTGCATAGTTTTAAGTCAAAAACCTTCAATATTTCCTGTTAATTTTTATTCACTGTCGAAATTCAGAATGTGTCTCTTTATCCTGCTGCGTAATATGTAGGAGCATGCTGACTGGTACTCTGCTTCTCACACCTGAATGATGAACTATGCTACAATTAACACAGGGAAGAACTTTAACTATTATCACTACACCACCTTAACCCTATAATGTTCCAGTTGGAATAATATTGGAGTATTATAGGCCTACAATAGGAGATGCACAGCCCAAGTATAATAATATAGTAATTAAATCTCAACTGATTATGACTGACAGAGTATAATATGCTGAAAGAAATAATGAATAAATAGGAAGAAGTCGAAAGAAATTGTTGATACCGGCTGATACACACCAACATTATTTTTTCCACTTCAAGCACCGTCAGGAACCACTGGTTTAATCCGAACCTGTACACTGTATTTTATACTTTTTTTGTTGTAAAATCTTTATCTGAAAAATAACCAGTAACTACAGCAGTCAGATAAATGTTGCAGCATATAAAGTACAATACTTCCCTCTAAAATATATTGTTTAAAAAGTAGCATAAAATAGAAATACTCCATAAAGCACTTTGAGTACCTCAAATCCAAAAGTTGAGTAGCACTTACAACCAGTGCAAACCCCTCCCTCTCCCCACATATGCCCTCCTTACATCGCTTCCTCACCTTTGAAGTTCTCAAAATTGGTTTCAGTTAAAGGAAAGGCCTTTTTCACGTTGCCCACTTTTCCTCCACATTTTCTGTGGCGTAAAATGCTTGGAGATAGCGTCTGGCGAGGTTCCTGGCTTCAGGTGAGGCTTGGCCTTCATCCCTCTCTGCTCTCTCTTCGTCTCTCTGCTCTTCTCTTTTTCCACCCCCCCGCCAGTGGGGGGAGCGTTCAGGAGGGGGGCGTGGGGAGGGCAGGCATGAAGGTGGGAAGGAGAGGACGGAGAGATGAAAGAGAAGCTTCATTGTTTACATGTGGGCACCGGACTCGGGCTGACGTGTGCATCCATCTTTAGTTAGCCTGCGAGAGCGCGGCAGCCCCTGGATCGTCTCGCGGCCCCGCAGCTTCCAGACAGCAGACGGCATGCTTCAAGTACAAAGGTGAGACATCAGCGCTGCCCGAAGGCCTGCAGCGAATCAAAACCTGCCGAGTGGCAGCAGTTGGGAGTTTGAGGATAATAAAGGCATCGAGGGCGTTGCTGCTTTATTAGTCTGGATCGTGGCAGGAGAGATGAGAAGAGAGGAGAAAGAAATGCAACAAATCACATTCAAAGCTACGGAAATGAGAGAACATGCTACGTGATATACTCCAGAACCCCCCTCTTCCTTAATCACATCACACTGCCATGGAATGTCCTCCTAATTTCTCTGGCACCTGAATAGTTGGGAAACCTTTTAAGAGGGGAAATTGGAAGCGTACTGAAGTGGTCTTGGCAACGTGTAGTCCGACTTTTCTTCGTTACGTGTGTGTTTTTCTTGCTAGATGTGGGCTATTATCTGTAACCTATCCTACCTTCGTGAATCCACAGCTGAGGGTGTTTAAATTCGACATGTGGACATGCGCACACACACTCATGCAGACTAGACCTGAGGGAAACAGTAGCTGTAAATGATTCAGAGTGTTTGTTTTGAACCGGTTTGGAGCAGCAGCGGGGTGGAGATAGAACGACGGCGGCAGGATTCACAAGATGTCAGGTATGTTGTCAGTCACAGGGAGGGACTCGGGTGGCTTTGAAATGTTTTTTCAGTGATTGACAGAGAGAGAAGTCATCATCTGGAATATATTTAAGAAAAGAAAAAACGATCCAGATGTTACTGGTGCTAATTATAACAGCTGTGACATTTTTTTTTTTGTTTGTTTCAGGTGGTGATATCTTAGTTTTGGATATAAGTCTTCACTTGACGGATTTATCTGCAAACTTCCATCCATCTACCTGCAGTCTGGCATTCCACCTCACATAAACTCTAATGTGACAGCAAACTGACAGCTAATTCAAGCAGCATTAGCTTCAATAGAAATACATTTTTCATAACAATACCATTGGTCTGACCTGTATTGCTTTTCTCCATTGGCCCTTTCCTAACCACAAGTTTCATAAGAGAAGCAATTTAATCTAAAGTTCTAACTGTAGTTTCATGTAGTTGCACATAATACACCCTACTAATATGCTCCACATAGTTATTATTGAAAAATGAATCCTTTAAAAATAGACCCCAGGGCGGCCGTGGGAGATCGTTGTTGATGAATGATGCATGATCCTGTTTAAATCATCTAACATAAAAACATTGATTCGTTTTGCAGCAGAAAGCTAAAGCTTCTGTCTTTTGCGTCATGATGACATCATTAAACGTCATTAAACGTCAAAGAAAAAAACAACATTTCATTTTCATGATTGAAAACAGTAGTGTGTGTATCACAAGAGAGACAAAAATCAGGCCGGAGTCTGTTGAAGTTGAAAGTGACCAATCACAGGAACGGAGGCATTAGCCACTGTCTATTCCAAAGTCTCATAGGTCAACTCGTCTAGCGTTCCAGTGCTGCGCGTAGGGAGGGTCAAGCTCATACTCGTCGCAGCCACGCGCTCGCATTTGTGCATGCGGAGCAGAAAATGCTCCCTTTCAAGGATTCACCTTTATGATAAGAATTTTTCTCTTTGCTCATCCCGATAAGGCGCGATGAGTCTCGCAGAAGCAAAGCTCAGCGCTGGTATAATATGTCATCAAAAAGTGCGCAAGGAACGGCATTCACTGTTTCTATGCAACAGCAACAGTTGTTATGTCATTGGTTGCGCTTTGAAAAGTCAGCGGCAACTGAGATCAAAGTGTGGAAATAATCTGAACTTTGAGCGCAAGGGTAGCGCTTTGGCCTAGCTGGGCAGCACCGCTCTCCCCAAAGGAAAAACAAGGGCACAGCAAACGCAGAGCAGTTTTACCGCTGGGGATTTCTCAAACTGTTCTTCTCAGGGAGGAACCGCACTAGCAAAAAGAAAAACGACAATGGAAGCTATTAAGCCACACTGTTGACGATTCAACACGTTCTCATCCCAACTTGTCGTATACTAACGCTTTGCCAGACCTCAGCATTTTCAGTTGCAGTAAACACGTGCTTTACGTTGTGAACTAAATAAAAACTCTAGACAACACAACTACTCAGTTAGGTTTAGGAAAAAACAACATTGTTGGGCTTGAAACTACTACGTTTGTACAGTGAAAATGAAACAAAGTTGTGAACACGGGACACAAGCTGATTGTAACATGAAAGTAAAACTTAACACACGGGACACAAACTGCGGTCTCCTGGATGAAAGCCTTGTGTTTGTTGGACCCATCCACCTCCCCTCCCGCCCTCCCTGTTTGTCTTTTCACTCTTTAAACTACGTCACCACCACAGCACTTTCTCTGAGCGTTTACTGTTGCCTCAGATGGGTTTACATTGTAGTTAATGGAAAGCTCACTGTGTTTTATATTGCCACTAAAGGGAGCCTTGTGCGGCGGTATCACACACCAATGGGTGTGACAAAGCCTCTGTAATTTACTCCCTGGGAATGAGAACTGGCTGGACCTTTATTTTTGGTGTATTTCTCACTATATTCCTCATTTTTAAACCACAACATCCATTATAAGTTGTCAGTAGTTGGGCATCTGTCACAGTGAAGAAAATGTCTGGGTGCTTCTTTATTACAAAGTAATGTTTGGGTTCAAGAAAACACATTGTGTTTTCACACTGAGAGCTACAGTTGGTAACTTTAATAAAAAGAAAAAACGTTTTGTCATAGTTACTCAAACTATCACTATACCCAGCCTGTTGTCATTCCCAGGGCGTTCCATACCGCCGCACAAGGCACTGTCAGGATACAGTATAGCGATGTTTGCTCCAATCTCGCCTACTTCAGCTTTAACTACGTTATACTGTAAACCCATCTGCTGGCAACAGTAAACGCTCATGGAAAGTGCGTCGGGAGTGTGGTGACGTAGTTTAAAGAGCGGAAAGAGACACATTCAGGCAGGGCGGGAGGGGCGGTGGATGGGTCCAACAAACACAAGGCTTTCACCCAAGACACTGCTATTCGTTTCCAGTGTTCACATCGTTCAGTTTAATTTTCCCTGTACAAACGTAGTATTTTAAAGACCAACCATGTTGCTTTTTCCTAAACCTAACTATAGTGGTTTTGCTGCCACAAAGAAAGTGACGCCAAGGGGTGTGACGAGTTGCGATGATAACATGTTGCTATATCCTGACAGTAGTACTTTAGACAGATACAAAAACATGTTCCTCTGCCTCCTCCTAGTGCTCCTAATGGCATTTGCAAGATTCCACCACGCCCCAAGAAAAACAATCAGAGGTGAGCAGTCTCTACAGCAGCTGTCAATCGCTGCTCTCAAAACTCACAAACTCTGATCAACAGATTATCTGTCTCATGTACTACTGTCAGGATATAGTGACAGTTTGAGCAAATATTACAAAAAGTTATTTTCATTAAAGTTACCAACTGTAGCTTTAAATCTTTCTAACGTTAGCCCCCTGCATCACGTGTACTCTGTGACCCCGTGTTGAACTGAGCTTAATTGCCTCGCCAGTGCGGCAAGACTGTTTGTACGCAAGTTAAATGAGAGATAATGAGGATAAAGTACGGGTAAGAAAACACACTTGTTTCTTCAGGGGCATAATGTTTATTTACAGATTCATCTTGTGATGAAGAAAGAAAGAAAAAAAACCCATGTACTTGGAAATGAGTGTTACTGTGTAGCCGGCTGCTGTTATACCGTAGCTCCTTGATACGCTTGTTTGCATGGGAAAGTGAGGATTACTTTTATGTTTTTACTAGTTCAATTTAGACAAAGACAGGAAGGCTGCGCTCTCACAGTGAAGTCATGAGAAAGAGAAAAAAAAAATGCCCTCTGGGTTAGCGCCGGGATTCTTACGGCTTCAATCATGCACACCATAATTGGTTCAAACCGAGGAGCAATCATTTTACACTTGCAGTCAAATGTGTCTTTGAACATGAAGGCGTGTGCTGACGTGAGTGCATTCTTTTCTTTCTGTTTGCTCTGTGTGTGTTTTGCAATGCAGTGAGTGGAAAGTCCCCTGTCTCAAAATAACACAATTCTTTAACACGGTGTCATTAACCTGATACAAGATAAGGTCTTATCCTCGATCTGCTTTTCCACAGGTGAGTCCACTTTATTGTCTGTCACTCTTCCGTAGCAGCAGTCAATGCTGCAGTCCTCTCTTTTCCAAATCCCCCTGCATAAAAAAACACATCACAACCTTTTTCTTTTTTTTGTCAGCCATTCATGGTCACGAGCGTGTCGTCGAAGTCAGCAGCGAGGCTATCTTGGCGTGCTAGTTGGCCGGCTGGCTGGCTGGCTGGTTGGCCGGTCTCCTCCGCTACCTGACAGCTCCTCTCTTTCCCCTCCAGCGTCGCTGAATGTTATCTGCACAGCTGTGTTAGCCTACATCCCCCCGTCCCATCCTCCATGGATGCGTGAAGCTTGTGTGTACCTCTAAAAAGGCCGGGGAACAATAGCATCTTGTGTCCCGTTCCCTTGTTATCTGTCCTTCACTCCTTTATTGAAAAGGCTTACCTCATTTTCTATTAATTACACGAAAACAATGATTTTAGCCAAAGATGGGCTCCCCCCGGCGATTCCAGAGCCACTTAAAGCATCCTTTAATCTCGGTTATGAAGAGGGAACAATGAAGCTGTTGTTCTGCAGTGGAGGAGAGAAAAGAAGAAAAAAAAAGAGCATTTAAATGACACTGAGATAATATGCGAGCAGTCTTGCATTGACTCGTACGCATATCTAAAATCTTGAATAAACGCACTATGGGTTTTTGTTATGATAAAAGCAATAATGGATCAGTGGATACTGTGTGTGCTTGAGCGTGCATGATTTGTGAGTGTGCTGAAACTACGTCATTATCCTCAACGGGGTGGTGAGCATTGTCCTTAATCCTTGTAACAGGAACCTTGCCTTTCAGCAATCTAGTTCCCCTCTTTGGCCTGCTTTACACCCGAGGCCAACACTAAGGATCAAGGCCAGCGTGCCTTCAGCAGGCTGCAAAGAGTTCACACTTTTTGACTCTTTGATTATCAGCAGTAGTGGGGTGCAAATGACAGCAGTTCCTCACAAATCTATACATTTGAATCAGCTGATCTGAGGAGGTGAAAGACGATCGCTCTCTCTCTCGCTTTCTCAGTGTTAATTTAAGTCGCCGAGTGTTAACATGAAAATGCTAGCGTTCATGGAGGTTGACACCAATCAAAGTTAATTTAGTTTTGAACAGCTGCCAGCTATGACAGCTTTTCTGAGCAGACAAACAAGTCTCCAATCAACACTTGTCAACTCCAAACTGAAAACACTGTGTTTGTTAACACCTTAAAAGTTACGGTGTGGGCTTTTTACATTTTTTGTTTTTTAAATTGAATTCAACTTCTCAACTCCTCCTCAACCAAGTTGATGAAGATACCAAATAAGTCACCTAGAATAGTTCCCTTTGCTGGAGAAGGTGCTGCCATACAATTATGGAATCTAACAGTTTAAATACTTTACTCATTGTAAATGTCATATAGCTTGAATAACAAACTGGAGCAAGCTTATACAAAATAGACATGAAACTGTCTGACAGTGTGGCATGAGATGATAAAGCTACTTGAAAAAAAGGAGAAAAGTGCATATTCAAATAATTTAATATTTTAATTTAATAACTTTTTGAAGTTAGGGGACTTAGAAGAGACATATTTAAAGAGTAATGGTCACAATCGGACAAGACATCCTCACTTTTATTCCCAAATGTGGCTCAAGTTCCAAAAATGATGGATTCTACATTTCCCATAATGCAACTCAAACACACACGACATACCCCACATCTTTTAAACTCCACACATCCAGTTTGTAACTGAGTCTTTCTGTTCAAAATCTGCCATCTCAAGGTAACCCTGATGACATCACCATGACATCGTCAAAGCTAGCAGAATCCATTATACATCTGTTTACAGGCTATCTCCATGCAGACGTTGGGATGGAGTGTCCCTTTACCTTCATTTATCCCTTCTTATTGTTTCTGTACAGACAGCCTGACAGTGTGAGCTGAAAAACAAATCAATCTGTAGAAGTACAGTATCGCTCTGTCACCACCACCCTTTTTTGTGGTCGTTGACTCACGGCCATTTTTACGAGATGTGATGTTTGTGTTGTGACTAATCTACTTAAAGCTGTATAATGAAATTAGCCTTTCAGTCGCACTGCCCGGCTTTTATTTGCATACATCAAGCTGAGCGCTGACCAAAAATATTCTCCGCACAGGGAATGGAGTTATGTAATGGAAAAATGGAAAAATGTGCCATAAACTTCATCCTTCTAGTATGTGGGATAATGTTAATCCCAGCTACTTCTTAAAAGCCTGACCTCCACTGGGATGTAAATGTTCTAATAAAAATCTGATACTAAAATGTCCATTTTTTTTGCCTGTATGAGCATGGATGGTGAATGTTACAGATCTTTAAACTCTAATCAACCTCTCCAAAGCACGCCACAGGTCCTAACCCCGTCAGAGTGACAACACTAAACACTCTGAGTCACGCCTTTCTTTCTCTGGGCACATTCAGTATCACAGCTGTGTGTTACCAAGCTTCCAGAAGCCCCAAAACAAACACCATAAACACACACTTTTACAAGGTGATGTGTGTATGACTGCGGCTTTAGCAGCCAATGAAGTTTCCAACTACTTATGGGTAAAAAAAATGGTGGTCGGTCTGCGGACGGTGACACGTTTAACCCTCGTTCCCCATCCAGTGACACACACAGTCACATGCCCACACACTCCCCCACCTGCTTGCAGTTGGCATTCCTCTGCAACACATTCCGTCTGAGGCTGAACAAATATATAAAAGCGTTCCGCGGCTTTGGCACTGTTATCAAAAATTAGATGGGCGGGGCTGATTTCAGTAGCTGCAGGGAATCATGAATAAAATGCCTCCCATCGAGGCCAAGTTACCGTCTTGGGAGATTAAAGTCAAAGTGTGTGCGAGTATACAGGGTGTACGTGTTTGTGTGAATTAGGGGGGAGTAAGTCAGACAGCAGGGCTTGGTTTGTCTCGATCCCACTCGGTAGTTTGCTGGTGTTTAGTCTCGGAGGAAGAGGGGAAGGGGGAAGAAAAGTCACCCATTCCCTCCCTCTGTTTTGCTTATTAAACAACTTGGAGCATGTCAAAACCTTCAAGGGTGTGTGAAGACACTTGTTCTTTGTGTAATGAAAGGGGTGATGAAAATTTCACGGAGTACTGCTTTATTAAATGATAATAAAAACGGACACTGGTAAAATCAAAATGTAAAAAAACGACCACCCGTTTAAAACTTTTATCCTCCTTTTTTTATCTTCTAGAAAAGGACTCTAACCTTTGCAGCGGAATGCCAGAGTTGGCATTTTTTTCCCCCAATAATGTCAGTCAAGAAGATTACACCGTTAAAAGGTTTTACAAGCTCTGCTGATTTATCTTTCCTCTCACTCACTCACTCCAAACACACACACACACCTAGTGCAATGTAGGATTCATCTTTTGGTTTTCCTCAATGTTTGCAGCATTCACTCCTCAACCTGATGTCTTGGGAAGGCGTATAAATAGCACAACATTTTAAGGACATTCCGCGTTTCATGATACAGCTCAGACACACAGCAGTTCGTGAAATAGTCCCGAAATTTAATGTATTTATTCATGTACATAGACACAAATTTCACATTTTTTTGTGATGGTCAGCACAAAATCAATTTGTATGTAATCCACGTAATTGTAAACCGGGAAGTATAATGAGCTGCATAGGGAGGAGGTTGGTGGTTGATTGTTGGGTCAAAAAACACAGGACTTTTGTCCAAACCACAAGTCAAAGTTGATTTATTTGTCACGTAATTTCTGTACTTAAGTTTCGCCACTGTTTCCTATTTTAACCTAAACCACGATCTTTTCCTAAACCTAACGAAGTAGTCTCTTGCCTAAGCCTGACCAAGTCCATCTATTACTAAACGTAACTAAGTTGTTTTATTTTGATTAGACTGGAGCAGAAATTGACACATGCGTCACATGTTGCTGGACATTCGGAGGAAAACGCATGTAAAATACGTTGTATTTATTATATGTATAGTAGTATATGGCGGCTGCCTCACTGAACTGAAGCGTGTCTCGCGCGCGTGACGTCCACACTGGTGTGTCTGCTGCAGCTGCTGCTGTCAGGCCTTTCTGTCTACATAGAGTTTGCCTTTCATTTATATTTATTTTAGACAGAAAATGGCTAAAAAGCAGGGGTTTCTTCGTAAATAATAGTAATAATCCACAATTAAAACCCCGTACTTTGTTCATTCATGGAGCCCTGCAAGTCACTGCATGTTCTACAACACTGTCCTGTAAATATTTCAGAATAAAAGCCTTGGGTTGACAAATGAAGATCCCTAATAAAAAATGCATGAGGGCTTTTATTTTTAAACGGAAGGAGGAAGTGTTGATTTTAGCATAATCACGTGAATGCATTTACATTGCAGTCAGTACAGACTACATGGCGGGAAATGACAAGCCAAAAGCAACAGCAGCGTTGTTATAGTTGTTGTAATTACTCACCAATTGCTGTGTCATTCATACACCATTTGGTGAGCAGGCTGCACCCCTCCTCCTCCATATTTTAACAGGTCACTTACTCTCGTAACTCTTATTTTCTCTGCCTCAACTCCTCTCCAATCCACCACCCGTCCACCTCCTCTCAAGTGTTTTAATGGACCCGTCTATCAGAAGACATTTAACAGGTAACAGCGCTCTAATCACACTGACTGTCATAATGATTTGAGGACTTAGAGATACTCTTCATTAACCTCGATTGAAGCCAATGATCATCCATCCCCTGCACCACTATGTGTATTTGGTTAATTAATTAGTCCTGCTGCAGCCTGATGTGTATACATGTGGGGGGCCTATTCATAGAAAATACATCTCCATAGATTTGGAACATATTAACTCACCTAATCTCCACAGGTATCAAAGCTATTTCCGGTGTGTTCCTGGTTAAGTGTTCTCGTATAAAGCTGCCTGTCGTCCTCCTTATTACCTGTCGCAGTCAGCCGTGACCTACTAAAACTTTTCAGAGTAAAATATACACGGGTCTTATGTATCACTCTTTGATCCATTTTGGGATTTCCAATAAGGATATTTTGGTATAGCCTAAAAGTTAATTAAAAGCTTAATTAAATGATGAAGGAGATATTCAGCATTCTTAAATTTTACAATATTTAAGCACATAATAATAAAAAATACACTTTATTTATTGAGCTCTTATTTAAACAAAATGTATGTAGTCAATTACAACATGAAAGCAGAAATAGAAACACCTATTCTGAACTGAGTGTACAGCCATGCCAGTGGTGCTTTGAGCTGGAGCTGTCAGAGTTAACACAATAATAACGCGTTAACGCAAATTTGTTTAAACGCCACTAATTTCTTTAAAGCATTAACGCAACTTCTGATTGCGCTAATGCTTTGGCTCAGTTTTAAACTTAAAGTGGAGATACTGGTATCACATGAAACTAATAATCCTAATGAATCCATTGGTACCAACCATGTCATACTAGCTTGTCGCAAAGGAGGAAAAGACATTTTCAAAGGGGTCCCTTGACCTCTGACCTCAAGAAACGTGAATGTAAATGGGTTCTCTGGGTACCCACGAATCTCCCCTTTACAGACATGCCCACTGTATGATAATCACATGCAGTTTGGGGCAAGTCATAGTCAAGTCAGCACACTGACACACTGACAGCTGTTGTTGTCTGTTGGGCTGCAGTTTGCCATGTTATGATTTGAGCATATTATTTTATGCTAAATGCAGTACCTGTGAGGGTTTCTGGACAATATCTGTCAGTGTTTTGTGTTGGTAATTGATTTACAATCATGAATATATACATACATTTGCATTACACAAGCATTTTGCCCACTCCCATGTTGATAAGAGTATTAAATACCTGACAAATCTCCCTTTAAGGTTCGTTTTGAACAGATAAAAAAAATGTTTGATTAATTTGTGATTAATCGCGATCAAATATTTTAATCGATTGAGTAATCTACTAATCTACTAGTAATCTATTAATCTACTTTGAGCTAAATGCTAATTCTAACATGCTCAGACTGATTACTGGTATGTTTACATGTGCAAAATAATCTTTTTTTTTCTCTTATTCCAAAAAAGACAATATTCCCACTAAGCTGTTTACATGGCTAATGAAACTGAATACTCCACTAATATTCCTGTTTATATGTATACTCTGAATAACACAACCGGTGGCGAACACAGCCCCCCTCTTTCATTCCTTCAACCACCTTCTTGAAACGGTCGACATTGCAATATTTTTGCATATCCAAAAACATGTTAATATCCCAGGCTTTCATAATGTTTAAAAGTAGGTGTGTTTCTCCTTCTTTTCTTTGGACATGCATTTTTTGTAAACTGTCGGCTAGTTGTGTTCAACACACAGAACTGGCTGTAAACAGGCAAGAGGCCGTGTGTCGCAAACTGCAGTAAAAACCCAACAGAGACGCTTATTGTGAATGTGTTGTATACATGTCCAAAGAATACTCCTAAAACCTGAATAATATCAGTATATCCCACATTGGAAAATTCCTAATTCAGAATATCCTAACGGAATATGTTGTTTACATGACCCGGATCAAATTCACAATATTGTCACATTTGTAATAACAGTGGAATATAATGAATAGTGTGCATGTAAATATAGTCAGTAACGATGCTAATGTGCTGATGATTAGCAAGTAATGTTAACCATGTTCGCTAACTTGTTTTAGCCCTAAATGCAAAGCACAGCAGAGGCTGGTGTGAATGTCATTCGTTTTGCAGGTGTTGGGTTGTAAACTAAAGTATTGAAAACTGATTGTGTCTGTCAAGCTGCAGAATGTGTACCTGTCTGCTGTGACAGCATGAAGTGACAGCATGAATGCAAACTGGCAAACAGAAAGAAGTGTGTCCAGACGGTGATGAAGCTTGTTGTTTTGACTGGAACCGTCTTGTCTTTTGTCTACAGCATGGTTTCTTCAGGGCAGATAAGGAGTAAACACCAGTTGACAAACTGTCTTGTGTGTCTTTGTCTCTCTGTGTCTCTGTCTCTCTCCTTCAGATCCAATCAAGGGACAGGAGCTGATGTGTGTGTCTGGCCTCTGCTGCTCCTCTTCAGGAGCGAGCCACTGACTGATAGCTCGCATGTGTTTGAGGTGTCGCCCGGCGAGCCTTCCCAAACAAACGAGTCAGGTCGACAAGCAAGTGTTAACAAGCTCAAACCACAGACACTGCATTTACCTCTGTTGATTTTCCTTTGACTGGCATCAAGTAGAATTGAAATGATGAGACTTGCCAGACGCGAGTAATGTCATTTCATAGTGATGGAGCATAAATCTATATTTAATTATCTAGTTGAATGTGCAAATGAATCCACAGATGGGAGGCCTCTCTCTCCAGCATCTAACCACAAACAGTAATGAGGCCGCACTGTGTTTTGTTTGATTATTGTTTTAATATTCCTGAGTTGTAAATAACTAAGTGCTGAAAGGTCCAAAACGACCAATCTCTCTTTGATAATAATAGATCTTTTTTCAAATGAGTCAAACAGAACTGAACATATCAGAATAGGTGGTTAACCAGAGGTAGACACAACAGGACAACCACACGATAAGTACACAGAATGACAAACAGACAGAGTTGAGGGGGCCAGTCGGGGACACTGAGACAGTCCCAAATGGTAAGGCTCAGTCAGAGGAGCGGCTGTGTGCTGCTCTTCATCCGTGGTGGGGAAGTTAACTAGACGTGGCACTCCGTCAGGGGGTCTGCGAAACATTTGATATGAATTATAAAATTTTGCTGCGTCATTAAAAAGTGCATATCTACACATGGGGACAACTTGCACCAATAAAACAAGCACATTGTGTCCATTACTCCAATATGGGCCAATAGAAACTCTGATATGATTGTGACACACAGTAATTAGTTCATTATTTTAAAGTTGAAGCTAGATGTTTTAAAGTCTGAAAACAGAGCCATGAGGAGGTGCAGAAGTCTAGTTTTCTCTCAGAACACTTGAATTACAATATGCTCAAAGGTTATTATGGATTTTTTGCCCACTGACACCACAAACACTAGGTAATGGGTGAGATAAAGCAGGCCTCGGGCTCTGTTTGGGTCTCAAATTTGATGATGGCAGTTCTAACAGGTCGGCCTGAAGGTAGGTAGGTAGGGGTAGTCATGCTGTGGGTATACAGGTTTAGGCCAGTACAGTGTGGTCTAGTGTGGTTGCAAGTATACACTGTAAAAAAAAAAGTGTAAAATAACAGAAATTTTCCGGCAGAGGGGGCGCCAGAAAATGTATGTTAAAAAACAAAAAAATACTGACTGTTAATTAAAATAAATAAACTATAAAAAAACAGTAATTATCTTCATATAATTCACATTTATTACTGTAATTTTACAAAAATATTTTACTTTTAAAATATATTTTTTTGTTAGAATAGTCATACACCGTAAATCTAAGACCATTTACATATAAATCACAAATGAAACATGTCATATTACGTTGCAAAAGTCCAAATTTACATTAACTCAGAAGTTTTGTAAAAAAATCTACATTTTTACAAGACATATTTTTAGAATTCCATGAAATCCTTTTCTTCTAACATAAATTAATTGTTAAAATAGAGTCATAAACCTCTAAAAAAAAACTGAATAATTATCTTTAAAATGATCAAGAAAAGCTTACATACAGATAATTACCATTATGATTACAAAAAATACTGTAAATCTATGACCATTTACATATAAATCACAAATGATACATCTAATTTTTACATTTCTTTCTGTTGTTTTGAAATACAGACAAAAAATGTAAAATTTCTTGAAAAAAAACTGTAACAAAATGTTTTTTTTTACAGTGTAGGCTATGTATGTGTGTGTGTGTGTGTGTGTGTGTGTGTGCATAAGATGTAGATGTTTCAATAAGCATTATTATATTATGACAAAGAAGAAGGAGAAAATGATAACATAAATTTAAATATAATGATTCAAAGCGTCCGATTAGTGAATCGAGAAGTTAAATAAATCAGCAGTTGGATTGTGGAGGACACATTATTCTGGCCTTAGCTCACCTTGTTTGCCCTTTTCTTTCCTCCTCCCTTAGTTTCCTTCCTTTCCCCCCTTGTTGTCTTGACATCTTTATTCTTTAATTCCCTCCTGGGTAAGTCCACAGATGATGCTATAGCTGACACACAAGGCTACCACACCCAGGATATCAAGTGACTTCTTCAGAAATTTGGTAAATTACAGTAAGTGAAAAAAGATAGGAGGAACAAGTGGCGGGGGAGAGTTATCGAGAAAGAGAGAAAAGGGTGCGGTGGTTCTGTATGTAATGTATCTGGTGTTTGTGTCCGGAGATGAACAAATAGAAAGGTAAGAAACAGAATCTAATGACTAATCTCCGTGACGTTCCAGATAAGATAATTGAAGCATATGTGTGTTTTTCATCCGCCTGTGTTTGCCTTTGCCTCACCTTGCCTTTTGTGTGATTTCCTGTGTCAGAGCTGATATCAAAAACATGCAAGCACAGCTCCATCACTGCTGCTGCTACACGATGAGTGATCTCTGTTGTTTTAATGTACATACTTGAGTCAAACAGCAGTGGAACAAGCGATTAAGATATATTTATGATTAGAGGGCTGCTTCCTCTTGCAGTCAGACAGCAGGATAACAAATGTGCCACAGAGCAGTCATAACATTTGACACAGACTTTATGAATACTCTCTAACTGTCTATGTGTGTTTCTGTGTGTGTGTGTGAATGTGGAGAGCTGTATCTGTCTGTGTGTGTGTGTGTGTCAAGAGGTACATGCCGGGGCCTGCAGAAGAATGAATGATTAATCTGCACTGCTTTGTGGATAATTTAGGTGTCAAACTCTCTTCCTCTGCTCTTTGCTAACTGAGTTGTGTGTGAAAAGGCCTCCCTCCTCCTCCTCCCCTTTAATCTGGGCCGATCGGGCGAGCAGCGTCGCGCTGCTGTATTTCAAAGTGTCTGCTTAGTGATTTATTGAGACTGATCAGGGGAGTAACAAGAAGCAGAGCGACCTACAAAGGAGTTGTCATCCCCTATACACGCTGCTGGAATAATACGGCCCAAACATTAGCGCATAAGAAAACATAACACCTATTAAAAAAGGGTTATTTTTGTGCAGTTGTTTTTTTTTTCTTGTGCGATTATACAGAAAATGCCACGAGGTCACTCCCGGTCTCCGGCTTTGATCAAGTAGACAAAGGGAGAAAAAATGCAAAAGGGAAATGAATAAATATTGCTATTATAAAAGCAACAGAAGGCTGGATAAGCATCTGCGTTTGAGCCACAGTATGATATGAAACAGTGCTCAACAATTATGAGTCCAATGATTACTTCCTTTATTATTGGGAGTATAATTAATCACAATAATTACTCTGCTTTTTTGGGCTTTTTTTCTCTTTATCCACACATCCTCCATTTTCAACTTAGGCCCTTAAATGGAACTAAAATCAAGACCAGTTGCTCAAACTTGTGGTGGCCATGCTAACTGATGGGGAGGAGGGGGGGGGGGGCTTTCCTTCCCATCTGTCTGTCTGGTCTTTGTTGTTGGATGAATACTGTTTTCAGTATCACTGGCTGCCGTCGTCTGCGGTTAGTATTCATAGTTAAAAGATTGTTGTTCGCTGATAAACAGGCAGCGAGTAAGCCCTCCAGATGCAGACGTAACCATTATGCACCTGCAGGAATGCACCGTTGAAATGGTGTGTCAGGTAGACACTACACCTGTGTGATGAATTATGTGTCTTCACTTTAAGATGTTGTCTGTGTGATGAGTGTGATGGGAAGACACAGTGTTATTGTGATGGTGTTCTAGATATGGAGATGCAGCCATAATAGAAACCCAACTTCTCCAGAAGGAACAGAGAATAGAAACATTTGGCTTGTGCAGGACACATGGATGATGGAAGGACTCCTATAATAATATGCTCATAAATTTATCAAAATCAAATTGGTCAGCATTTTTAGCTCTGGTTTGGCCTCCACCAAATCCTGTGGGAAATATCCGGCTTGTGTTTTATATATCTGGCTCGGCTAATTTGCTCCACTATTCACTCCACTCACTTTGTCTGTCTGTTGTTTATTGCTGGGCAGGTAGCATACGTGGGTTTGTCCTTGCAGCTCGGTATCATCAACTCCAGCATAAACCCATCTGTGGGAATACAACTACGTCACGGTCAGGTGACGTACTATAGAGAGCAGTAAAGTCCGCGTAGGGAAGAAGGCGGGATGGATGGATGGATGGCTCAAACAAACACAGGACTTTCTAACCCGGAAGACTGCTGTTTATGTTCCGTGTGAAACCAAAAGTCAAGTTGCATTGTCAGACAAAAGGAGCTAAAAGAGGCTACAGCACTATGAGCCACAACTTTCACATTACACACAATCATGTCATCCAGTGTTGAAAAATATTCACTTAAACATCGACAGCTTTAAAACTTTTCTATTGTTTCTATTGTTATCGTTTCTATTTTGCCAAAGCTTTAGCTTACAATGCTAATTTCTGAAATCTGGTCATTTTTGTGTTTTTTATTTGTGAAGGGGGCATGTTCAAGATAAAACTGGGTGTTAAGTTGCTCTTTAACACTGTTAGTGGACACTGGTTCTGAAAAAGTTTTGTCTTGTGACCCTTGTTACATGATGCATCATGCATGATGCCTTCACCTACAAAATGTCAATCAAAGCGACAGATACCAACCAGGAAGAGACTCAAAATGACCACAAAGAAACATAAAACAACTACAAAGAGACACAAAATTGACTACAAAGAATCTATGAAATAACTAGTTTCATAGTCTCTTTACGATAGTCACAACAACTATGAAATGGGGTAAAACAACCGCAGAGACACACAATGACTACAAAGAGACAGAAAAAGTCTACAAAGAGACACCAAACAACTACAATGAAACATAGACACAAAATGACTACAAAGACAGAAAAACACAACAAAAACACACAAAACAACCACAAAGACACACAAAACAACTACAAAGAGGCAGAGGGGACAACAAAAAGGAACAAAACAACTACAAAGAAACAAAGAGACACACAACGACTACAAAGAGATACAAAATGACTACAAAGACGCAGAACAAGACTAAAAAATGACACCAAACAACTACAAAAAGACACAAAACGACTACAAAGAAACAGAAAAGAACAACAAAAAGAGTCTGTGCACTGTGGCTCATCGTCTCGTAATCCGCCCATGGGTTGCCTACGTCTATGATTTGTGTGCAGCGTAACCTGCTGAGGCTAGTTGACATTAATTCCTCAAATTGATTAATTTGAATAAAAGATTTGTGCAGCAGAAATATTTTTTTATTCTTTTTTTTTCTGATCCAAAGTGTGGTGGGAAACATCTGAAGCTGCTAATTAAAAAACATGTTGGTTCAAGAGTTTCCTACAACTTATTTGTGCCTCATGAAAGCGGTTCTTTAGCTGCGCTCATGACATTTGAAGCCAACCACTGGGTGTTTATATGCGTGGCATGTGCAGACATTTGTAGCTGAAACGCATTGCAAACTGAAACTCACAGCCAACTAATGCAAGACAAATTGTTGCTCTAACCCTGTTTGTGTCAGATACTGTGTAAGCTTGTACACAAGCACAGCATAGGCCTTTGATGTTTTGATTTGCACACAGAGACACACACACACACACACACACACACACACACACACACACACACACACACACCATTGAATATCTATTTAAATGATTACCTGTTTTCCTCGGGGGCAGCCTGTTATCTGCAGCGCTGGGGCACAGCTCTGGCCTGAGCCGTGTGAGAGCCGGAAACGCTCGTCACCTCTCGCCCCGTGAGTCTCTATCTATCCCGGCTCAGAGCTGGTGTGAAAATATTTCACCTGAGCGAGAAAACAAGGTTATAAAAGAGCGGGCTGCTGGGCCACAGGATGGGCTAAGTTATTCTTCTGGCCCAAAAGAAACAATACTGTCGTGGCCTCGCATGAAGAGGATCTGCTGCCAGGATTCAGGAGGGAAAAATCTACGTGTGTGCAAGTTCTGTGCGTCAGCGTGTGAGTGCATAGCATGGTATTAGCTGAGACTGCGGGTAAGGGAGGAAGAGGAGATGGGATAAGGGACAGTCACAAAACATCAAGGAGCGATGACACAGACTGCCCCTGACAGCGCCGAGAGAGCAGAATAATATCAGTTCTGCAGGGAAGGAAGGGAGGGAGAGAACGGAAGGAGAGGTTATTTTATCTGTCAGACGGACAGAAATGTCAAACCATCATAGAGAGGAGAAGAAAAAAGATGTAGACACAGGTTGAAGTTTGAGATAAGTGCCATGCCGACTGACGTGTGAAGGGAAAAAGGGCAAAATGAAGAGATTTGAGAAAACAGACAGACGGGCAGACAGCAGCAAAGTGGAGTTTACCGTAATGATGGGCTAGACATCTGGAATCAAACATCTGGAATTAAAGTATCTGGCATATTATTTTGAATATATATATATATATATATATATATATATATATATATATATATGGATGAACTTTAATCTCCGTTAGTGTGAAAGTTCCCAGCAATTGAGTGTGGAAACGCTGCGCCTGCAGGTATATGATGAGCTCTGTGCTGCTCGTTTGTCACAGTCACAGAATGACTGACATTGTTTCCATGAGGATAAACAAACGGATTCCTCTTCACGATCGTTATAAAGACATTGAGGGAGACCTGGTGACGCTGTGTTATGACATGTGCGGATCTCACTTCCTGCCTCCTAGACAGCAGGAGTGGTGGGAACCTGGAAATTATGGCCGGTCAGCGCTTCTGTCAGTGGAAAAAGAGGCCATTGTTGTGTCAATCACTTTGGCATGAAGGAACACACTGGAGTTTGACTTTTGGCAAGCTGGCAAGCTCCAGGTTATGTTCAGCTGGGGACTAATTTTAGGGTCGCACTCAGTAGTAGCGTTTCCCCCACTATATCAGGTGGATGTAAGCCGTTTATTTAAATACAATCAGATTCAGTAAACCAGTCTACGCAACCTGCATTGACATGATCTGCACATAGCATTAAATATTCATTTCATTGGCAAAACATCTGCTTAGTAAATGTTTGTATACTGCTTATAAATGCAAAATAGGTGGACCTAAAGTTAAGTGTTACCCTTTTAGCAATAAGTGCGCGGGATCATTCTTTAAAGCTTTGATTGTGCTCAGAGCTCTGATCCCTATTAGTCTGGGTTTTAACAGATTTTTATTAAAAGATGAAAGGCCAGGTCAATTGGGCTACTTTTGTTTTTGTCCGCTGGCTGGAGTAGACTTATTTTGCATGCAAATTACATGAATAATACCTTTTTTTGCATTAGCAAACAGTTAATGTATGCCAAGTAAAAACAGTAGTCTATATTCATGTTGTCCGGGCAGGGAGGAGGAGGAGGAGGAGGAGGAGGAGGAGGAGGAGGAGGAGGGGAAAAGGGAAGAGAAAGTGTTTAGACAAAGCAACAGGTCAGTGAATTGGTCTGCGCGTTCACAGTCATATTTTATTCATGATAATGTACTGTATCTAATTACACAAGGCCATTTTAGGACCTAGGTGAAGGGACTGTTGAGGGAGAACAGCTTAAACATTTATGGTGTTACTCTGTAGATATTAAACTACATTTGGCAACGATAGCGACGGAGCAGTGGTTTGATTCTGGTATTGGGCTGGTTTTATTGGCCGTTGGGCTGGTTTTGTCACACGGAACGGGCAACACTGGAGGCATTCAGCTTCGGCTATGCTTTATGCAAGGACAGGCGCATGGACGTGAGCTGATGTGGAGTCGTAACAAGGAAACATTTGGATCTTTTGTACTCCCTGCTGGTCTCTCCTTGAACCAAACTACAGGTGTAGAATGTGATGGTCCAAATGATCCTAAGATACTGAACACAGGCTAATGACAGCTTCAGAAACAGATATCAGTCCCGCTGTAATGCGTAGCATTCAGTATAACCCGAGGCCCTGTTCACCTCAGATGCACAGCAGAATAAACTACATAGTACTTACATGGCTCGCAATAGCTTGTTATTAACTACATATCTTCTTTGTGTACTTTCTCAAGGCACCCTGCGGCTAATTCTTTCTCTTTTTAAAGAAGCTAAATAAAAGGCAAGTTAAATACTGGCTGTCTGACTTGTAAATGCATTTCATTCTTCCCTGTTCTCTCTGTCTAGCTCTCTCTCTCTCTCTCTCTCTCTCTCTCTCTCACCATCACTGTTTATCTCTTTTTTCATCTCTCCACTCTCACAGCGTTTGGACCTTTTGAGGACATTATGGAGAGCTCACAGAGGATCCCGAGCGCCATTGATTTTCACCTGAAGTACAGATGGCTTGTCGGCAGGGTGTACGTCCATAATCGCGACAGGGTTTTGATAACGATAATAATGATTGCCGCGGCGAATGACAGGCGGCGTCTGGCGGAGGCCGTCTCTGCCGGCGAGCTTAACATGAAGACAGCTCAGCTGGTCTGAGTGATCACAGATGCTGAACAGATTTCTGCTCTTTCTGCTCTCTCCACTCATTAAATCCTGTGGCGGGACATCCCCAATCCATGCTGCATGTCTCACTGTGCGGATTGCATTCATGACTGCTTCCAATAAGTTCACAACAAATGTTTCTGCCTTTATTTTATGGACTATGTGGAGACGGGAAGACTGAGGGAGAGTGAAGAGAAAGGAGACAAACCATTGTCCTCCCCAGTGTAAATGAATATGAATACATTACCCGGTTATGCACCGATAATGTGCTCTGATCTAATACGGAAAACATCCAAATTATTGCAGTAGTATCAATGTGACCATCACTCTGACATTCAGCTACGCTCACCCTCAATATTCCTTAATCAGATTAGTTGTGCAGTAAAGAATAAAACTTGACTGATGTTCCACGTGTGTTTTCACGTCATGATCTGATATGGACGCCGTGATGACAGTAGCTGACATCGCAAAAGTGCATGCAAATCGGCCAAAGGAGCTTTTCTCATTTTTTTCTTACACTTTCCAGGCGCCAACCTCCAGTTCTGAAAAGTGAAGCTAATACTGAAGTGACTTAAACCTGCATGATTTCTACCAGCCAGCAGGGGGCGACTCCTCTGGTTACAAAAAGGAAGTCTGACTGTATAGAAGTCTATGAGAAAATGAGTCTACTTCTTTCTTGATTTATTACCTCAGTAAACATTGTAAACATGAGTTTATGGTCTCAATCACTAGTTTCAAGTCTTCTTTAATACAGCATGATGTTCATTTAGTAAATTATGGTCCCATTTAGAGTCAAATAGACCATAAAGCAGGGGATGCTTTAGGGCAGGGCTACCTTGTGATTGACATGTCATTTCCACGGCGTTGTCCGGTCTGGGAGTTGTCTGTGTTTGCATCTTAGAACTTTAACCCTTTCACTGTGTGTTTTCAGTTCATCAAAATTAATTGTAACGCTTTGGTCGCCAAAAAATGTCATATTCAGCATTTGGTTGTACTTAGCTCCACCCTCTCGTGTCACTTCTGTTTGCAAAAAAACAAGATGGCGACGGCCAAAATGCCGAACTCGAGGCTTCAAAACGGACAATGCGGTGACTTTTTTATATACATTCTATGGACATTTCAAACAAACAACATCCCATTCTATTTTCATTATTAATTTCCATGACCTTTTTAACAATGCAAATTACTAGAAGTTCATCTTTGGAACATACATACAGTATATAGAAAAGGTTGGTAAACGATTAAAAAAAAACGGTCTAATATTATTAGATTAAGGCTAACTAGTTACCTCCTCATGGTTTTATTCCTCCGCCAACCAGTCAAGTTGCAGTTTACATCCATGTCTGTCCAAAATGTCATCACTTCATCATTTTATCCAGCTATGGCCAAAAATGTGTTTTGTGAGGTCACGGTGACATTGACCTCTGACCTCCAAAATCTAATCCGTTCATACTTGAGTCCAAGTGGATGTTTGAAGAAATTCCCCCAAGGCGTTCCTGAAATATCAAGTTAATGAGGCATAACAAACTTAGAGGGACCTGTAATTTCTGTAGGCTAATAAATGAATTGTCTTCAACAGCGTGTTTCTTAGAATGTGGATAGTAAACACCAGAAACATGTTTCAGTTTTTCAAAAAGAAATGATGAAAGAAAACACCCACTGAGAGATTGCACTGAGTTAAAGACGCTAGTTGCTTCTAACCCAGAGGTGATGTCAGGACTTTGGACTGTAATAGTGATCTGCAGCTGCTACACATCATATTTTTGTTATAAAACCAGGACCTGAATATATTCCAAACCAGATTAAATCACATAACATGCACAGTTTTAATCTTGATTGAGTTGAGGTCAGCCTGTATCCTGTTTCATTCTAGCATCTAAAGCAGAAAGTTTCAATGGTTTCTTATTGTAAAAAGCCTATTTAGATCAGATTAGTGTTGCTAATTGTTAAGGAGTTACTGACACTCATCCCTCCATTCAGAGTTTTAGTAATACATCGTTCTCTGGTGTGTTTGAGTCACACTTTGGCGATGACTTCAACAATACCAAGTGACAAGGTTGCCCATACTTCCCTGCTTCCCAGCAGCACCTGAACAGCACCGAAATCTAAAGCCAACCGTGCACTGTTTACAGCCCCCGTGTGACAGCGCTGAAAGGAGGACAATGGCGTCTATTGTGGCACAGTACAATGCTCCTTTAATATGCTTTGACAAGGCGCGAGCAGTACAAGCGATGGGTAAAGCATCCGGGTTGTCACTGAGATTATTAACGACAGTACCGCGTTACTGTATTATTCCCACACTTTGTTTGTCTTCCATGATGACATGTTGCTCACAACAGGAGGTTGATGGAAGCGAATGTGTACATACCTGGATTCTGCAGGGTTTACAAAACATCCTGGATAGATACTGAGGTCAGAGATGTCTGAGAGTTGTCTGAGTCAGGAGCTTAGAGCTAATACCAGCCTGCATTAAGAGATATTAGTGTGACACAGCCTCACATTTCACAACAATGTGTCATACTGTTTAGTCCTAGAGATGTCCATTTACAGAGTATGTGATGTATACACACAAACAGACCACCCACAACACAGACAACATGCACTTCTTCTTAGATAGAAAGTAGGATCACACAAGCAAATCACAGCAGATATAGCTACTTGCCGGTGTTTGCGTGATATTCTGTGATCATCAGTGTGTGACTGAGGACGGGACCTGACTCAACAGACCGGAACCAAAAAAAGCATTTGTCAGTGTTTCAACCACTGTGTCTGTGTCAAATATCTCAACAGGCACAACATGTGGTGTAACATCAGCATTACCTGCCTGTCACTGTGTGGATTACAGAACAAGTATAGTTCCTGTTGACAGTGAGGGGATTATACAGTGAATCAGCAGGTTGATCATCACACACTTTTTGACAAAAAACTTACAAGGATACATTCACATTTTCACACCAATACTCACATGCAGTACCGTAACAAAAACCTGTGGGGCCTCGAGTGATTTATAGCATCTTTCACTGTTAGGCTATTTATCATTTTAAAGAGAGGCCTTCTGATCCTGCCCCATGCTGCTTTCTGCAGCGAGGGGGCACGCACAACACAATGAAGTTCATTATGTTATTTGGTAGTTACCTGATTGAATAAATTGATATAATTGGGTTTATTTGTATTATTATTATTCATTGTTCAAAAGCAGTGCCTTGTGCGACTGCAGGGTCCACCCGCCTCATTGGGGCTGCAGGGATATAGTTTGCGACCCAGACCATTATGTACAGGTAGCTAACTCCGGGTCTGAGAAGTGAAGCCGATGCTAAAGTGCCTTAAACTTGCATTCTTTCTAACAACCAGCAGGGGGCGACTCCTCTGGTTGCTAAAAGAAGTCTGATTGTATAGAAGTCTATGAGAAAATGAGCCTATTTCTCACTTGATTTATTACCTCAGTAAACATTGTAAACATGAGTTTATGGTCTCAATCTCTAGTTTCAAGTCTTCTTTAACACAGCATGATGTTCATTTAGTAAATTATGGTCCCATTTAGAGTCAAATAGACCATAAAGCAGGGCTTTAGGGTGGGGCTACCTTGTTATTGACAGGTCACTACCACAGCGTTGTCCAGTCTGGTTGTACTTAGCTAAACCCTCTCACTTCTGGTTGCAAAAAAAACAAGATGGCGACAGCCAAAAACCAAGATGGCGATGGACAAAACGCCGAACTCAAGCCTTCAAAAACGTAGTTCACAAACCGATGAGTGATATCACGGTGACTACGTCCACCTCTGATCTATACAGTCTATGTATTAGCTACATTGAAAATGGTAGGCTACATTTAGACCGAGTTCAGCGCTGCTTGAAGAATGCAGACCTATCATTCATTTGGATGACATCACTGTTGATGTAGTGGGGGTTTCCAAGCGCAAAAAAACCCTACAGGATCCACATAACTTGAACCTGGCTCTTCCTCATGCTGGACTGTAGCGTCATCAAGCAATGCCGTGCTTTGGCCAATTAAATATGTGCAAGTGCAGATTCCTGGTGGCTTACTCTGTAACAGCATATTTTAACCGTTTATCTTGTGACAGTCAAAGCAGAACTTCCAGAGATGTAAAATTCTTCCTTATGATATCACAATCATAATCCTCTGCGCAGCAGATATAATGAGCAAGAGGGTCAAAGTTCAAGCACAATGTTATGACACAGTAGTATATCCCAATTGTATGCATACTGCATGAAACAGTACGTACTTTGTTAGGACAGCTGCAACAGCCAATCAAATTACTTTAAACAAAATGACAGGAGCCACTATGTCTCATAGAGATTTCAATTTTATACAAAATATTTGGTTATGTATTTAAAAAAATAAATAAAAATACACCAGTATTGAATAGATTTCTAATAGATATATAGCTTAAGGTTAAACATCAGCTGTAGATGAACATCATTAACAACTTTATCTAAAAATCCAATAAGTACATCCTAGAAAACACTTCAGGTCATAATCTGTATTTAATCCATGAGGTGACGGGTTCTCAGACAGTAGATCCAAAAGTGTTCCCTCCTGCAAAGTAAAACATCCAAATGACCTCTTCTTGGTTGGAGTGATACCTTCCCAACCCCGACATGTAGAGAAGAAATAGGATGATTAAATTCAACAGAATCTGCTGCTTATGGATAATTCATGTTTTTGCGTCTAATAGTGCTTCTGTGTTCAGCAACACGAGTTGACAGAGCTCTACTCGTCTTTCCAACATGTGACTTACCCCAAGAGCAAACAGCCAATTTAGTGTGGCATGAAAGAATTCATTTTATATTATATTATTTAAGCATTTTTAAAACATAGGGCTATGTGCTGTTGCCTAGTATTAGCTTCGGCTGGCCTTTAGAATGCATGGAAAGGAGAAACAATAAGTAAGGGATAATGTACAGCGAGCCGGTCATTGTAAAAGAATTGTAAAAGAATCCCCGACAGTGCGATGCTGGACTCTCTCATCACCCTGAATTGATTCTTTTACAACAATGACCCGCTAGCTGTACATTATCCCGCTTATTACACGGCTAATTATTTAAGAAATAAATATTTTGACACAAAAACTGTCCGCTACAGTCCGACATCAGAGCTGCGCCCATAGCAATGGTCTGTTATACGTAGCAACGGTCTGTTATAGAGAAATTACAGACCGCAGAATGCCATTATTGACCAATCCGAATCGAGTATTTAACACAGCCGTGTAATAACTACATTTAAAGCTGAAGTAGGTGAGATTGAATATGATTAAAAAAAGTTATTTTTATAAAACGGTTGCTATATCGTGACAGTAGTACATGAAACTGGTAACCTGAAAAAAATCATGTTCCTGCTCCTAACGGCATCTGCAAGATTTCACAGACCAGAGGAAAAAGAGCAGTAACAACTGATCTGAGGTCTGCTATCCAGCTGCTGTCTATGAGAGCCGGCTGTCAATCAATCGCGAACTCCGACCAAACGGTCAAACTAGGCAGCGCTGATCAAATATGAATCAATATTATGTTACATTGATGCCTATTTCTCTCCTCAGATGTTTTCAGAATCATCTTGTAGTGCACGGTTTAGCTGTAAAATTATAAAGTTTGTGACGCCGCCGCCGCCGCCATTGTAAAATCTGGTGAGGGAACGCCAAGTTCTGGTCACATGACCAGAGCACAGCCAATAGGAACGCTCTCTCTCTGAAATGACCTGTGATTGGTCAAAGTCTCCCGTCAGAGGCTAGATGTTCTAAAGCCTGAAAACAGAGCCATGAGGCGGAGCAGAAGTCTAGTTTTATCTCAGAACACTTGAATTACAATATGCTGAAAGGTTATTATGGAACTTTTGCCCAATGATGCCAAAAATATACTGCCTACTGCCACTTTAATGTACATATGGGCATATGAGTACTGTTTGAAAACAACAACAAAAAAACAACAACAGTCAGACAAAATGTGAACTTATCCGTTAAATACAGCACGTTTCAGTCAGAATAGTCAGTCGTTTAGTGTAATATCAGCAAAAGGTGACAGACATTTACATTTACATTACGTTTGCAATGTAATGTAGACATGCGTGACATCTGGCTTTGAAGGTTATACAGCTCACTGTCACACATGGCTGACTACCTCCCTCTGGAAAAACATACAGAACTGATTTCAACATTTGTTTCCCAGGAACCTTGAAATGCATAAACTGTGTGTACGGATGGAAACTTGTGTGTGTAATCACTGCTGGTGAGTAGCCTCATTGCTCTTTGTATGTCTAAAGTCCCTTGGTAGTCCCTTGGTCTCTGAGAAGTTGAAATGCTTGTGCTTTTCTGTCTGAAGTCCCTTTCAGCGAGTGCATTGGATAAACCAGTGTGTATCTAACGTCCATGGTCACTCTGTGATGTTAAGCGGTGGATTGTTGGATAGAAGTCGATGCTGAGTGCCAGCTTTCTGCCATCATGGCAAAACGTTGGTCTATGTGAGGGCGGGGAGTTGGGTTTATGTCTGGGATGAGGTCATCACAGCTGATTATAATTAATTTACAAGGTATAAAGTTAGTGTTTAAGATCCCAACTAAAGGCTAAGGGTTTGGTTTCCATTTGCCACACAGAGTGTAAAGAGTCAAATGTTTGCAAACCAGCCATCAATGCCTTTTACTAACTTTCATTACTGTCTTTGTGGATGTTAATCAGTGCCTGGGGGCAGATGAATAAACAACATGTACCCAAAAAGACATGCGTACGCCATTCCCCTTACACAAAAGAGAAGCTATTTATACAATAGAATGTGTGACCAGGCATACACACACTTTGCCTGAATGAGCCCAGTGTGATGTAGTGAAGTGGAAATGGAAATAATAAGGTGAGAGACCCATTTACACCTGGCAATACAATGCAATCTGTATCTGGATACGTCATCTGGATACGGAACAACACATATTAATACAGTTGTAAATGCATGCAGAATGTACTTTGATCACAATGCCATCGGAGCAGCCGAACCACATTTGGAGGTTTCCAGGCTCACATTATGATCTGATCTTAGCATGTGTACTGTACATGCAATCCATACAGCGTGACCACATTCTGAAGAAAACATTTTTTTGACTGTACGGCTACAGGAGTGCACACAAGTTCTCAGAGTTTCAGTGTTTAACCTACACACAGTTTTATTCAATGGGCCTTTGATGTAGTAAACCCCTACGGAGTCAGAACAACAAATGCAAATGCACACAGAAGGATTCACAAATGTATTTTGTGATTTATATGTAACTGAATGTCCACAAAAATATTTTTTCAATTCACACAAAAACATGTATTGTTGTATATAAATGTAAAAAAAAAAATCCACATATCAAAAAAAAGGTTCACAAATATATTTCTGATGCACACACATACATTTAGTTGTTAAATACATGTAATAGAAATCCATGTAAATATATGTATTTAAAAGTATTTGCCATTTTCATCAGAAACATATTTGGATGTTGTTACATTTATATGCAAACTGTTGAACCTGCATTTACAAACTGTTTGTCATGTGTGAACGTCACTGTGTGTGGGTTTTTGAGACTCCCCTGATGTCCACCGATTCACTCATGTGATTGGCTGAAAAGGATGGAGACATCTGATTGGCTACAGATAATTCCCTGTTAAAAAAAGTGCATTTGTGGATCGGTGGACATCAGGGGAGTCTCATGAAACAGTGATGCAGTGAAGTCCACAAATGTTTGTAAATGCAGGTTCAACAGTTTGTATATAAATGTATACCAAAAATATTTTTAAAAAAATATATATCTTTGTGAAGAGAGTCATTTCTATATAAATCACAAAATACATTTGTGAATCTTTCTGTGTGCATTCATTCATATTGAGACTGATCTGCATCATCGTAGCTTTCTGTGACTTTCACCAAAGCTTTCTCTTTTTCACTCCAACTCTGTCTGCCTCAAAGTGTTTCCCCTGTTTCAAATACTGAGGGCTTTGAACAGTCTATTTTCCTTAAAACAACTTTAGGAGGGGAAATTGCCGCCGCCGCCATTTGCAGGACATCTGTCTAGTCCGACTCTCACGGTGAAAGCTTGACACAGGAAACTGGTCCTTTTGAGTCCTCCGCTGTGTATGGGTAGTATAACAACCAGCCCCGATTTATCAAAAATATAGCCTGAGCATTTTTGTTCAACAATCCCGCCACGACACGCCAATTTCACACCGAGGAGAGGTTTTCTCTCAGATAGTGCAGCCTGAGCAAATGCAGTGTCACTTTCCTTGTTGTGGAGGTGACGGAAGATAGACTGATCATCAGACACTGTCTGTCTGTTAGTCTGCTGGCTCGCCTCTCCATCTTTTTGCATGCCTGGCTTCCATCTCCTGCAGTAAATAAGCACCCAAACAACACAAGTGACTCCCTCCTCCCACCACACATTCACACACACACACACACACACACACACCCTGCTACTCTACTATGCCTGCCAGGAGAACTTTTTTTTTTGTTCTGTGATGTATGCCGTCACTCCACCCTATTATTACCTCTGACTGTAATAGGCACCTCTGTTCCCAATCAAGTTTTTACTTTCTGCCGGTGAAAGAAAACGGTTTTGCGGCAGACACATTTTATTCCTCTCACACACACTCTCAGTAATGTCTGCCGGTGTCATCTACTTTGGCTGCTGGCCTAGCTCGCCCAGATTGTTCACACAGCACTTTTACCACTCATAAAGGCTCGCAGCGTTGCCAGAATGCTGTCAGAACGTTCAAACGAAGCCCTACGCTGTTCATTGTCTGCTCCGGGATGGATGGTAGGTGGTCTGTCTGTACTCCGACTCATGATCTTCACCAAAGAAACAATGAGTACTTGTGGTAGATTGATAAGAGATGGACCGGCAGAGGGGAAGAGGGTGGGCAACAAATAAAATCTAACATGTATTGTTCTGTAATCTTGCTTCTATCACGGTATGAATTATGTGCTCCAGTCCTTCTTCTTTTTCATCTGGTTTTTCGCTCCATCCTGCCATTGTCTGTCCCTCTCCAGCACGTCAAGGTGTTGGATGGTGTTTACATATATCTCTCTATCTTTCTGCAGGGGTTGACGGAGCGATTGCGAGATGATGCTGTTTGACAATGTGCTCACGAATGGAAGAGAAAAACAGAGTAGGCTGAAGTAATCACCAGGGAACAGGGAGGAAATGGGAGCCGAGTCACCCTGCAATTGTCTATCAGTTTTCTCCCTCTGTTATCTTTGTCGCTCTCTGGCTCTCTCTCTCAGACACACTCACCCACGCTGCCACATACCTACGCACAAAAACACTCATGATCTGTTTTCCTACCGTTCCAAGCATCATTGACTGTAGACTGGTGTGTGAATCTGATAGACCAAGAAAGTCCATTAGGCTACATTAACTCTTGTAGCCCACACTAGCCTGGTTTCCACTGGGCCAAACAGGGTTTCAAGTAAGTAAGTAGAAAGTAATATTTCATGGGCAGATGCTATTAGCACCAAGGTGTCAGTAGCCATAAATACTATTAGCACCCGGGGCGGAATAGCCAATCTGGCTATTCACACCCGGGTGTACAGTATATCGCGTGGAAAGACAAGCACCCGTAGCCAACAATGCTATTAGCACCCGACCCATATTAGATACTGTATGTGTATATATGTACTGTATGTATATTTTTCCTTAACCTAACCAAGTAGTTTTGTTGCCTAACCCTAACCAAGCTGAACATAATACAAAGTCATCCAAGTGTAAAGACAGGCATCTCATGTGACCAAACCCCAGTCTCCTGGATGGTCCTGAGGTCGACCCATTCATCCACAACAACCTACTCCTTGTGGCTTTTTATATTCCTACCAGTATTACTATTACTACTACTACAACGACTACATCTTTCAGCTTGAAAGGGCTTTCTTGTGGAAAACCGGGAGAGGACAATGAAAAACGGGAGTGTTGGCAAGTGAGGCTAGCTTTTCCTGGTTGGTGAACAAGCCTTGTACCTATCTTTTTATACACTCACCGGCCACTTTATTAGGTACACCTTGCTAGTACCGGGTGGTCTTCTGCTGCTTTGGCCATCTGCTTCAAGGTTGGACATGTTGTGCGTTCAGAGATGGTATTCTGCATACCTTGGTTGTAACGAGTGGTTATTTGAGTTACTGTTGCCTTTCTATCATCTCCAACCACTCTGCCCATTCTCCTCTGACCTCTGACATCAACAAGCCATTTCCGTCCACACAACTGCCGCTCACTGGATATGTTCTCTTGTTGGGACCATTCTCTGTAAACCCTAGAGATGGTTGTGTGTGAAAATCCCAGTAGATCAGCAGTTTTTGAAATACTCAGACCAGCCCGTCTGGCACCAACAACCACGCCACGTTCAAAGTCACTTAAATCCCCTTTCTTCCCCATTCTGATGCTTGGTTTAACTTCAGCAAGTCGTCTTCACCACATCTAGATGCCTAAATGCTTTGAGTTGCTGCCGTGTGATTGGCTGATTAGCTATTTGTGTTAACAAGCAATTGAACAGGTGTGCCTAATACAGTGGCCAGTGAGTATATGTGTGCATGGGTGTGTTCCAGATAAAATGTCGTGATAGATTGTCCTTTTGCAGGTGAATTAATTTGTCATGTCGTTCTTGCTAAAAATATCAACTCTACTTTGCAATAGGATCTAAAATAAATATATAGCACTCTTAAAATTCACATTTCAAGTATTTTCAGTAGGTCAACACCCTGGAATACTACACATACTGTGGCCTTGCAGGAGGAAAAAACAAAATAAAAAACTTCAAACAAACAAGACCTCAGATTTTATTTTTCTCCCCCATCTGGTAGAGAATCAACAAGATTGAAGAGGAGGATTAAACTGGATGTGAAGGGGAATTCTCCTTGTACATTAGGACATTGTCTATGTTAGATGTGTAGGACGGTGAAGACAGCTATGTGGCTGTGGTATTGAATTTTCAATAAAACCACAATGGAATCAGCAGGGCTATTGTAGTCAGTCGGGGTGAAGAAAAATGTTGCAGGGACACCAAATTCATCTGTCCCACAAATAACAGCGTAAACAAGAAAGCATTTTTTTTCCAAAACATATTTGTTGGTGTGATATAAGAGTCATTTTTTTGCAGTGAGGGTAAGATAACCCTGAACTTGATATCTGTGAAATCAGATGTTGTCACGCATTACAAATGTGCACAATAGCAGAGCAAGACTGTCGGAGCTACGAGTGTACGAGTAACACATCCAAAGAGAGTTCGAGGGCAAAGCGAGAGAACTGGAAAGCAAGTTTTAAAATGTGTGCATCCATCTGTGTGTGCTCGCTAGAGAGAGAAACTTGGAGGCCACACTGTGGAATTGGAGGCCAGTTTGACCCATATTCCATTAAACCGCCCACTCTGGCTATGCACTGTATTGGCAGACATGGCCATCGCCTGCAGAGTGCCTGAGTGAAAGCTGTGATTAAGACACTATTATTGGACAGGCGGAGAAAGTGATGGTAAGGGCAAAAAAAAACACACATCATAATCAATACTGTCATTTTCACCCATTCTTTATTCTCTCTTTAGCTCTTTTCTCTGAGTGCTGCACAAAGTGCTGCTGTCTTACAAGTTGTTAGTAATGACTGAAATTGTCTGTCTTTGGTTTCGACTTGGGCGTCTTTGGTCTCATTTTGTCTTTTCAGAAGAGGGCTAGTTAAGAGTCCAAGGGTCAGCAGACGATTGTCCGCCCGGTTGGGACCGATGCCACAGATGATGACGTCAGAGCAAGCCTTCCTTTTGACGGTGGAATCACAGTAAATCACATCGTCGACCGTCACACAGCCTGACTAAAGACTTGAAGGTCACAGTGTTAAACACAGATGATTTTGTCAGAATTATCAGAACAATTAACAGCTGAGTGTCGGATGAGAATGGGAGTGTGAAGGGAACCGGAGCTTTACTCTTGCTTTTGTCTGAAAGTCTGAAAATAGCCTGGTTCCAGATCTCTGAATGACCGCCCGCACCTCCAATTAAAAAAAATACTAATATATAAATAGGTCTGGTGTTGTGCTCACTGATGGCTGTTTCCCTGGTTCGGAAAAACAGCCAAGTCAGTCAGAGCTTTGTAGGTAAGATTAAGAATGAGGATGCCATCTATCATTCAGAGTAGGGATGCACTGATAGCACTTTTTTTCAGACCGAGTACAAGTACTTATATTTGGGTATTCGCCGATACTGAGTACCGATACGAGTACTTCTCTGTGCCAAAAGACCCTTGTTAACAGCCAGCTGGAGGGTGTGAACGACACACGGCAGGCTGGGGAGTCCCGCATATGTGGCGGTGCAGCGATCCCCGCCCGGACTTCGCCGCACCGTGGACAAAGGGCTCAATGCGCCCTCTCTCCCCGCCCCCCGGGACGGCCCCCTGCTCCCGGTGCGACTGTTGACCGAGGCAGACTGTCCTCAGTGTGCCCCAACCGCGTTGTGCTGCCAGATCGGGGCTCAGCCCACGTAAAAGGCGCCAGGGGTCTGCGGCAATGTCGGCAACCCAACCAACCCATCTTGAAACACAGACCAAGGAGTCTATGCACGTGCAAGTCAGAGGGTGCAAGAAAAACCCCGTGGCGCAATGAAAGTGAGAGCCAGTGCGGCCTAGCGGGGTCGGGCGCACCACCGTAAAGTGGTATCAGTGCCATTGTATTGGAGACGTTTTGCGAGTACGAGTACATGAGCACAGTATCGGACCCGATACCCGGTGCATCCCTAATTCAGAGACCAAAAAATAGCGACAAAAGTTACCACAAGAATGCGACAAGAATGGACAATTCTTAAATCTTCTTTGAAATCAGTCTCCCATTCAGGCTCCAGATTTAATATCCTATGACATCACTAGTTTGAAACTTCTCTGGTGTCTGGCTTTGAGAGAGAGAGTAGCTCATGTTCACACATATTGATTGTACTTTCCTAGGCCACAGAAATAACATATTGGAATACTTCATTTAAGTGCTCCTCTTTAACCTAAGCTAATACTCAGCGTACAGACATGGGAGTGTGTGTCCATCTTCTCATCTAACTCTAAAAGAAAGCAGCAAATGACTTCCAAAAATGTTGAACTATTTCTTTAAGCATTACATCACTTAACTTTTGTCCCAAAGCGACTTACAATAAGTGAATTCAAAGCACATCCCAACAAAATAAAACAATCTCACGGTCTCACAGGTCGACAGGCACCTGAGTCATGCAGCTCCATCCACTGAAAAAGACAATGAGATGTGGTTGAAATCTCTGAAATAAAGCTTAAGTGGATCCTGAGTTGAGATTATTTAGTCACACACTGATACCAAGGTCAAGAATGAACTTCCATAATGAAATGCTTCAGGTAATGTTTTGTGTGTTTTAAGAATAGCAGATAATTAGCATAGAGTCCACTGGTCAGCAGATGATTGGCCATCTGGATGGGTCAAACACTGAAGACACTGCAGATAAAAAACAATAAAAACACTTGCACATATTCAGACTTTTTTCAATTCAGATAGACCTTTAAAAGTACATTTAACTTCTACAGGGTTTGCATTACTTTATCATTGCTGCTATGATAATAAGTAAATCCAACATGACTCACACAGGACAACTGTCACCAGCTTGGCCACAACCAGTAAGGTTCAGCCAAGATGGCTATGGCTTCCTGCCAGTAGTACTGTATATAACACTATAACCTTTATGGAGGGTATAGGGAGCAAAAAACACAACTTGCATGTTGAATTTTGTTTCAACTGTCAGTCAGTTCATGTTGGAGTTGGAAATAAACATATATGAAAAGTCTTTCTTAAAATTTGAATGCAAATTTAGTCACGAGAACAGAAGCTGAAGGAAGCACATGTAGTCTCAAAAACACACTGACAGCGAGAGATAATATTCCCATCCTGCTTTGGCAGAAAGTAACCAGCGGCAGATAGAAAGCTGAATGGATTAGTGTGGAAAAAAGTCAAGCTTCTCACTGTAGAGTCTTTCATTTGTGACTCACGAAACTCCTCTTCAACTTTGTCTCACCTCGTGCTGCCTGTAATTTTGTGAGTTTTTTCGTGTTTTGTGAATTGTACTGTTTTTCTGGTCTTATTTTTAACAATGTGAAGCACTTTGTGATCTCGCTCTGTGAAAGGTGCCTTACTAAATAAACTTTACATACTTACTTACTAATTCACTCAGAAGTTGAATAAGCTCCTGAATTGGATGCCTCCTGCGGTACATCCAGAGGCAACGGCCTCAGGTGAACCGCTGACAAATGTACCATGACATAAATTCGATAATGCTGCAAACGGCCCTGTGAATGAAACATAACATGCACTCCTCCTCCTCCTCCTCCTCCTTCTCCTCCTCCTCTTCCTCATCCCTTTGCTTTTTAAGTAACTCTTCTCTGTCTCTTTTTTTTTTTTACCTGCACATTCCTCTCCTCCTCCTCCTCCTCGTCCTCCTCCTCCTGTTTCCCGGTACTCCCTCACTGGAGGTGACCGTGACAAGGCAGATTTGTCACACTGTCCCTCCCACAGCTGTCTGACACACAGTGTGTGAGTGAGTGTGTGTGTGTGTGTGTGTGTGTGCCTATGCCTTCTGTTTTCAACACACACACTTATTTGCTCATACATCTGGTGGCCTGTTTGACGATGTGCGCCCCAAAATCTGGGTCGTGTCTAGAAGGGAGCCAGCAAATTGCTAAAATCTGACCTGAGATCTGCAAAAACTCCTGCGAGACTCACTGCCTGACGACCTATCCTGACCTTAATTATTCAAGATCAATATCTAACCTTAACTATTTAAGGTCAGCCTACCCAGAATGCCTTGGGGAAGGTCACATGTTATCCCATATTATGTGCTCAGGCTGCGTATTCACCAGTTTGAGTACAGCGTGTCTGCACATTGTACATGTGTGTCCACATACGTGAGCACTACTTTTGTACACGGTGTTTATTGAAAGTGAAACTTGAAACTCCTTCAACATACTTTTCTGGCTCACATTCCTCCCTGTTCAGAGTACACAAACCTGACATTAGCTCACTGCATCGCTGTTTATGTTTACATTTACATTTGGAGTGAATATTTGTTCTGCCAGGCTCGATAAACAGTAGCAGAGTTGTATATTATGCCCCATGATCACTGTGTTTTCTGTTATGACCTGAACCCTGGGAAAATAAAAGTCTAGATCAAGTGACAAGCAGACGGCCACAGTTCCGTATGTGAAATTTCTACTGTCTGTCACATGCAACGCTTTGACCTTTGGAAATTATGGTCATGTTGTTCTGTTGAAACGCCACCTTATCTCTGAGAACTGTGTTCCAGCACATGGTCATCTTAGATGTAACCATGTTGCAGCCATTGTTCCTTCAATGATGTACCAGTTTCTAGTGGATCACCTCATGTTGTCATAATGTTTGAATCAACCAAAGTCCTGCAGTGACACCAAATGTCTCTTCTTTGGTTCTTGGAGCTGATAAATAAATTAAAAAAAACAGTTGAATGTGTTTTTACACTAACTGAGGAAGATATTTATCTTGAATGACAGAAAAATTTAGCAGCATGGAGGTTGCCCCTATTTCTTTTTGAACACCTCTCATCCATGTTGGCTTAGAAGCTGAACCTCAGCTCAAAACCAAACCTCAAAAGAAAGGAGCTGTAGTTTGGACGTGTTTTTTCAATCATGCACAGTATTTATTTTACTAATACATCAGCCATGATGGTCAATCAAAGGCTCACATGCCTACAGTAACGCAAATATTTGAGAGACAGAAACAGGTGTAAATTATAATGTGTGCTCTGGCTAAACTAATAGAATCAGTGGCGAACGTGCTTAAGTAAAGATAGTTTTAGCATATCCAATATTTTAATTAATAATTTTGGCAGATTCTTAAATCCAAAACTTCACAGTGAGAACTGGATACCATGCTCCAAGACGGTGCCTCATCTAACTAAAATGAAAGGAGTCTATGTTTGTCTGTCTGTCTTTCTTTCCTTCGAGTATCTCGACAACCGTTCATCGACTTCACGCTTGGCGGGAGTTTTGCTGAGGACCCGAGGAAGTGTGACGTTGTTTGGATGATTGGTCGGTTCTCGAGAAAGATGCAAGCAACAATATCAGAGGCCAAGCAATCACTGCACTAGTTATTTCTATAATAAAAGATGCTTGTTGGACACATAAGCCAAACAAGCTCTTCAAACGACTGCGTTTTTTGGGCCCATAGAGCATTGGAGTCCTTCTCTGGGTGAGTCAAGTTCGCGCCTGCGTCATGCTTCTCAATCACTAGCTCATTCATCAGGTACTTGGATAACAGCAGATGGCTATTGTCCAATCTTAGTCATGCAGGTGTAAAGCACAGCCATTATAACCTGACACCTTTACTCTGCTGATATATTCTTTTAAATGGCCTTGGCTGCTGCAGCTCCCTCCACCACACTAACCTCCATCATATGACCGAAGCTTTTGTGCAATGCTGACTTGACTAAAATCTAATGTTAATGTGTGTTTATTAAAGGACTGGGGGAGTGCTACTGCATATCCATCCATCCATTATCTGTAACCGCTTATCCTATTCAGGGTCGCAGCAGGGCTGGAGCCGATCCCAGCTGACATTGGGTGAAGGCGGGGTACATCCTGGACAGGTCACCAGACTATCACAGGGCTGACTCACAGACACAGACAACAATTCAAGCTCACATTCACACCTACAGGCAATTTAGAGTCAACAATGAACCTAACCTGCATGTTTTTGGACTGCATATGTGAAAATATAAATAACAACTTTATACAGCTTTATTTTGAAGGCCCTATTCTGATAAATTACCTCGAGAAAATTTGTTTATTGTCAGCGTTGGTTGGGTCTAAAGACTACAAGTTTAAACATGAAAAAGAAATGAGCTTACTAGACCTCTGTAGCCCGCTGCTCCAAGGTTACATTAGCTGCTACTAGCATTACACTCCTGAATCTCCAACCAGCTGTTGGTGACACAGTTGCATTGTGGGTAATTTAGGCACCAGGTTTTGACTAGGAAGAAGGGTGGTTTCTGATATAGAAACTGTATACTGTAACTTGCTAAATATGCTCAATTCATTGACCTAGGGGTCTCTGCTCTTAGCACCTGTGGTTGAGATCATTTGGTCCGGACCAAGGGAAATAATCATACATTGTTGCATTTTAGTTCTGGTCCGGTTCCTGTTCACTCTGACCACCATTTAACAAACAAACCAGGAGTAAAAATGAAGTTATACAGACTGACAGGTAACTAGATGATTGGACTGTATTGGCATCATCAGGAACCACGTGGGCAAATAAAAGAGAAATAACTGACTTAAGCATTATTAGTATAATTAGACTAGAAATTGGCCGCAAGTTGTGAATAATGACAAACAGATAGACAGGAAGAAAAGGAGGCGTCTTGTACAGTAATGATTTGGGGCTTAATGCTTCAGAGCCCGCAGTAGAGTCAGCTAAGAGCATCGAGGGGGCCGTCAGATCAATCTTGAGATCCAACTACGAGCTTTTTCACTGCTATACAAATCAATTATAAAATTGCTTCCTGAACAGAGCTCACTGTCAGCTTGGAAGCAGACTGGTGGTCTTGGTTCGGTTGTCTAATCCACACCAGTGTTCCATTGACAGCTTTCAAACCAGCCAAACAAACCGTACTAACCAAGCAAGCGGACCTGAGTTTGTTTAAACCAAACGGGTTCGATGTGAAAGCACCTTTAGGGTCTGGGCAGAGGTTCTCAAACTCAAACTCAAATCCCTGAGGCAAATTTGTGATTTGTGATATTGGGCTATACAAATAAAACTGACTTGACTCGTAAACCCCGTGCCCCTTTTAACAAATCAATATGATTCTCCTGATATATTGCCAGTGCACCCAAGAGCAAGGTAAGTTTCATCATATTCTTATGACTATGGTCTGAACTGACATGTTTGCTTGATCTTAACATGTCCCATTTTGCTGTCTGCATACATCTCGGTAATCTTGATAGTCCTTGAGTCATGCTCGCCACTCCAGAATATAGTATGCTAAAAAATGCTGTAGCACTGTAGACGTATGGATGTAAATATAAAGCTGCTGTGTAATTATTCCTCTCATTGTTGTGTATGTATTTGTATTCTGACTGTGCTTGTACATGTGTGTCAGCTTTGATAAGAACTTCCTCCCCTGCGACAACTGTTAATTTATTCTAACCCTGGTGAGATTAAACTAACTCTTTTAAATCACCTGGGGATCGCATCTCTGAACCTACCTTTTCCTCTTAAGGTGCTAATTACTCCCCTGTAATGAAAGTAATCAGCACTTGAAGTGATGTTGCATGCGGAGCGCTTGTTTTGTGATTGCCTGTATCATACTATGCATCTTCAAGCTCTCAGTAACAGGCTTAAGAAATGAACTGCTTCACTGGAGCAATCAGATAAGGGACAGCGTATCTTGAATATTGATGACACACCGATGCAGCATCTGGGAACAGGTTGGGCCTGGTTCTGCAGGATGAGGCACTGACACGTGAGGACAGGGACAGCTTCAAACCTCTATGTTACATTGTATATATACAGTATATATATGTGAAAAGAGAGAATGTTTTTTTTTTGTTTGATGATGTTGATGATGTTGGTGTGACCAGAAACTGTAGATGCCAGATATTGTTATCTCTGGAGTAACACAGCTAAACCGCTGCTGTCATTTGTCAAGATCAGCTTTGAGAAAAAATGAATAGATAAATAAATCTTTGATGCCATTTGAACTTTCAGAAGGAACTAGTTCAACCAAAAATGATCAAATGCTATATTAAAGGAATGATTAACCCTTAAAATGGTTATTTCAAATTCAAAGTTTATGAATGTAAGGTTAGACTGTAACGGTCTTCAAACCTAAATTATATGCATTGATTAGTTTGATGTTATAAGATAAATCATTATTGTTCATAGATTATTTCTGTCCATCCCAACTGATTAAGCTCTATATTAGCATTAGAAAGACACTATTGCCCATTATGGTCTTGACCAGGACTTGATTTGCTCCGGACTCGGACACGACTGCCTTAGGACTTGGTCTTGACTCGGACTTGACTTGGATTCAATTAAGTTGGACATGATTACAGCCCTGCTCCACGGTGAACGGAGAATCCGAAAACAGAGTCCTCGATGAATTTAAACAACAAGCAAAACTATATCAAAACATCCCTTTATAAACTGTCACCCAACTCTCATTTCTCCAGTCATATGTATGCTCACTACTTCCCAAACACATACATCTTCACTAATATCTCACTATTTATAACATTCATTCATTGTCCGTAACTGCTTATCCCATTCGGGGTTGGGGATGGTGGGAGGGTGAAGGGGGGCTGGAGCTGATCCCAGCTGACATTGGGTGAAGTACAATGTCAGCTGGACAGATCTCCAGACTATCACAGGGCTGACACAAAGAGACAGACAACCATTCACGCTCACATTCACACCTACGGGACATCTAGAGTCAACAATGAACCTAACCTCCATGTTTTTGGACTATGGGGGAAACCCGAGAACTCGGAGAAAACCCACGCTAACACGGGGAGAACATGCCAAATATAACACTTTAACATAAACAGTCTCATGCACGCTACCAATCCTTGCGAGTCCTGTTTAAACGATACACGAAAGATCATTCTGGGGGTTAAGTATTCCTTTAAGATAGCACCATACTCATGCTGTGTTCTTGTGACAACAATTGCCCTCTCATGCATCGAGCACACATGGAAAAATACGAGTATTATTTTTGTGTGTCAGCCACCTGATGAATGTAAATAGCTACTAGATTGACCTTTTATCTCTGGTTTGGTGCGTCAACTTTTAATATATATTTATCTGGTCACTTCGGGACAGCGGAAAAACCTGTAAACACAGCACAGACAAATTATCACCTTATAAAACTGTTGTGGTGAACTTGTTAGAAAATAGAAAAAAATATCTGTCTCCTTAGCTGCTAATGCTCCACTAAGCCGGAGTACCTGGAGAAAACCCACGCTAACACGGGGAGAACATGCAAACTCCACACAGAAGGGCCCCAAGCCGGATTCAAACCTGCGACCCTCGAGCTGTGAGGCGACGGTGCCACTGCACCACCGTGTAGCCCATTATGTTCACCAGCTAGACTCTAACTGTGTCAGTCTGCTGTTTGCTGCTGGGAAGGTAGTGTACTGTGGGTTTATCAGAGCTTATTTGCTGAAAACAGTCGCTTGCTGTTGCTGCTGGAAACGTTGATGAGGTTGGTTAAAACCAAAATAGTAAAGTTGAGCGCCATTAGACACAAAACAATGAGCTAATAGATGCTAAAATGCTCCAAAGAGCCGAGGAGAACTGAAGATTCTGGTGATAATTTTCTGTGGGTTTGTCAACGTGAGTGACACCTCTAACATTACAAATAGTAATTTCATATTGTTAATATCAAAGTATTGATTAGTGCAGCTTTAGGAAAATATTTATGTCTCTGCCCTCCGAGCTTTTCAGGATTGGTGACCTTATGTGCTGGGAGCAGCTGTAAAAAGACCCCCTTAGGCATTTCCCTCCCACTGTGTGTGGAACATCTGTATGGCTATTGGGACCTGTGATGTCACATATGGACACTCCACATGGATATAGTAATTAAAGATACTTGATCTGCTTCTGTTTCCACACTGTATGTTCATTCTGGCCTAAATAACTGGGTGTTGCCTGATTACCCCCTGGAAGTAAGGTTTTATCTCGTGTTGTGTTTAGTCTCACTGTCAGGTTGAGTGGGAGATAAGTAGTGTATGTCAGCGAAATAGATGGCTTCACGTATCCTCCCAAACATCAACTGGTGCTCAGGCACTCATGATATGACCAACACAGCATATGGACGCTTGGTCAGGACCCCTTGGCGTCACTTTTTAACGCACTGGGTACCTCTTTAGCGTCAGTTTTCAACATGCAGGGTAGTCCGATAGACTTCAACACGTGGCTAACGTTGCAAGTATTTTACATTTCTACTTGGTTAGTTTTCGGCAACCAGACTACTTAGGTTGATGAAAAGATCATGGTTTGGGTTGAATTAAGTATGTTTGTTATGTAACTTATGTATTGTATTAAGTATGATACACATAATGTATGTTTAGTACTTTAAATTACTACTTGGTTAGGTTTGGCAAAAAAACTACTTTGTTAGGTTTATGAAAAGTCCATGGTTTGGGTTAAAATAAGTATGTTTGTAATATATCTTAAAGGTTATGTTGATATTGATGTTATTGATATACTAATATACTGAAGGTGCCTAATAAAAGTATGACTTTTCCTCAAAAAAATATGACTATGAATTACAGTTTTTCTCGATCACTTTGGCTCATTTGATGAAACAGTTGTGACAATTGCACTTACAGTTTAGAGAATATTATGACTGTTTCAAAAAACTGGACATCACAACTCTATTATACTTTATGTTTGCAAAAGGTAGTAACTCACCCAAAACATCTCATTCATGCCTATAAACCTAGTTATTGTATCAGTCAATCGGCCAATGGCACCAAAAAGAAAAGTTTCTTTGTCATCATGTGAACCATACTGGTCAAAATGTTAACATGTTTTCTAACCATGGCAGTCAACCATCTCCAGGCCGAAGGTCCAGTGTTTATTGAACCACCCATCCACCCCGACCTCCTCCCTTAGTTCACCACTTTTTATACTTCCCAGTTCACAAATGCGTAGTTTACAGACGAATTGATTTCGTGCTGACCATCACAATGTTTTTAATTGTACACTAACCAATACATTACATTTCGTGACTATTTCACGAACTGCTGTGCAACTGGGCTGTATCAATTGTACCTAAGTTACGTACATAAGTATGTTACATAAGTTAAACATGTTACGTAGTGTAAGGTTACTTACATATGTAACTTAAAATAGGTCAGTTTCACACACAAAACGTTGGTTTCACACGGGACACAATCAACAGTCCCCTGGGTGACAGTCCTCCCTCCCGACCCGTATTTCAACTGCACTGCTGTCTATGTGTGGTCAATACAAATTGATGATGGGTCAACACAATAGAATTAATTGCATGTTCTTGGCCCGAGCAGCAATCAGGTGACATTTCAGTGTTGGTCACGTCTGAAGACGCTGTTCCCCCGCTCCCCCCGTACTCTACTCTCAACCCTGCTCAAAACGCCCCATGACCTTTTGCTCCCAAGCTGCCGGGGGGAACAGTAGGGATGGATGCGTGGGAGAAAAGGGCAAGATGGGAAGGATGGATGGAGTAGGGGAGGGAAGACTCTGCCCCGTTCCCTCCTCTTTTTGTAAATATTTATGGCAAGGATGGCTTGAGCTTGACACAAACCTAGAGTTTAAATAATTAACATGCACATCTCCAGACATTGCTTGGTAAATAGAGTGTGATGTCCACCTGTGTCTCAGAGGAATTAGACTTTGCTTTTAACGGACATCACTCTGGCTGTTGGATGAATGCTAAGACAAAAAGGTGTAATCTTTTTTTAAATTAAAAATGTCCTTTAATTCATAATAATTGCATTTATTCTTAGTGATTTTGAACCAGAACAAACTATTCAGTAATATCTAATAAAGCAATACCCCCCTGCCAATAGTGATAAATCAAAATTAAACAATTTATTTTGTAATTACAGCTGATTTTGAGGCACAGTTTTTTATTATTTCTTGATCTACTGATGCAATGTCTGCTTCTACTGAATATTGGGAACTTCTAGTGCAATAACTTTCCCTCTGTGTTTTCAGCAAATTTCATTCTCCCCTGAGAATTCAAACTTGGGGAATTCATTAATTACACGGTGCCTCTGTATAATACTTGCACTGCTCACGCAGACCTTAATATTTACTGTGAAATCCCACTGGGACAAATGAAGTAACACCTGCAATGTGCACGCATCCACACAAACACACACATGCCGTACACACACCCTGACTAGTTGTGTTTCCCATGCAGCCATTATGCGTGAATTCAAAGGCAGGCAGACAGAGGTTGCAGGGAGCTGAGAGGTCAGTGTGTGCGTGTGTGTGTGTGTGTGTGAATGAGGGGATGCTAACGCTTTATCTACTCCCCCCATCTGTTACAAGGGAATACAGGATCCTGGCTCTCAACAGTTTGCTGACACGTACTGTCTGCGCTGGCCGCTGACTGACAGCCAGGCTGGGAGGTGCAGAGAGAACGGGATACAATAGAAACACTTTAAAAGCTCAGATAGATTACAAGATAAGGAAATGGGTACATTTGGGCAATTCTCTCCCTCCTGGAGTTCTCTTTAACCATTCCTTTTTCCACTCATCAGTTTTTTGGCAGACATTTCTTGTTATTTCTTCTCTCTGTGTTACCGATTTTATTTCTTTTTCACCTCCTTCGCTGAGCTGAAGTTTTGGCACACCAATATAATGACTTTCTCCCGGATAACTTTTTTATAAGTCACCCTGAAGTTGTAACACATGGCTTTATTAATGGTTAATAAATCATAGCAGTGCTTTATACCATGATGCCTAGTATTTACGGTATGATGTATACAGTTTTTCAAAATGCATTCACATTGTTTTGCATGTGCAGGGCTTCCTCTAGTGGCTGTAGTAGTTATGATGGAAAAGGAGGAAGTCAGGTGACGTAGTATAAAAAGCGACAAAGCCCACGTAGGGAGGAGACCCGGGTGGATGTTTGGGTCAAACAAACACAGAACTTTCACCCAGGAGACCACTGTTCATGTCCCATGTATGTTAAAGGTGCTCTTTACGATATCCAGAGCATTAATAGCATAAAAAAACAATGTGCTATGTAAAGATATAGAGGAGTAATGTCTACCTGAGCAGAAAATGAAGTCTCTCTGTGTGTGTATCAGCAGTGTGGCTGTTGATTTCACTGTTAAGAGTTGTTCGCACTGTTAGCTGTGAGCCACCAGTTCAGTCGTCACCATGTTGAGAGCTGTGCAGAGGCAATAGAAATCCATCCCAATCTCACATTTAGCACCTTTAACTTACGTAACATACTTAACTTAAGTTACGTAACAAACATACTGATTTTAGCCCAGGCCATGATCTTTTCATCAACCTAACCACATAGTTGTTGTTTTTTTTTAATTCACAACCACGTGTTGAAGTCTATCGGACTGCCCTGCACGTTGAAAAAGAAGGCTTACCCAGTGCGTTAAAAGGTGATGCCAACGGGTCCTGATCAACCGTCTGTATGTGATGAGATGGGAGTGAGAATGTGTTGCTTGTATAAACACATTCTCATATTTCACCCATGAGACTGGTGTTCATTTCCTGTGTGAACCCAAAAGTCAAACGTTGACTTATTTTCACTAACGTTATCTTACATCACATACATAACTTAAGTTACGTAACAAACATACTTATTTTAGCCCAAACCATGATCTTTTCCTAAACCTTGAATTCACAACGTTAACCATGTGTTGAAGTCTATTGACTACCTTGTACATTGACAAATGAGGGGTACCCAGTGCGTTAAAAAGTGACATCAAGACTCAGAACATGTTGGTTAAACCCATTGATTAACCTCCAGTTACACAAAGATGAAATAGAAATGGTTTAGCAGAATAAATAAAAATCAGTGTTTGCCTATTCTTGTGGACTAAACTACATTTTAACATTCAGAGTAAGACAATCACATCATCAGCATAATGTCAGCTTAAAATGAAGCAAGAGTTAAAGGATTTGTAACTCAGAAAGACTTAGAAAAACATGTCTTTGCTTTAAGTAGGCTCGACAACTGTAATGATCTCTTAATAGGAATGGTTTAGGGTCACAATACATGTCTGATGTGCTGCTCTATTATGAAGCGTCCAGACCTCTGAGGTGGTCTGGGACCGGTCTGCTTACTGTCCCCAGAGTCCAAACTAAACACGAAGAAGCAGCGATCTGTTTCCATGCTCCACATATCTGGAACAAACTCCCAGAAAGCTAGAGGGTCTGCTCTAACTCTCAGTTCTTCTAAATTAAGTTTTAAAACTTTTTTGTTTGCCACTGCCTTTTATCAGATCACATTTTTATTCATCTCACGCTGCATTGTGACTATACATTTGTATTCTTGTATTTATTCTCTTTTATCCCATCTTCTAGTTTACACATGTCTGTTTACGCCTTGTGCTTCTTTCATATCTTGTCTTAACAACTTTATGTCTTATGTAAAGCATGTTGAATTGCCTTAGTCTTACTTTCACAATAAATCCTTGAGGCTTTATTGTCGATTAAGTAAATGATCAGTGTGATGTAAATACAGGGGCAGTTGTCTCTCTTAATGAGGTAAAGACTTAAACTCCCGAGTCTATTGGATTGGATTATTACAGTCCATCTATGCTGCCCTTACTCTGGTATCCAAAAAAACACTTTGCGAGCAGTATATATGGACCGACGTAATGGTAGGGCTCGAGTGAAGAAAGGTGGCTTGAGAGTGAAAAGGACCAAAATCCTTACAGGATGACATTAATGGAATACTTTCTGTTAAGGTAAAAAAGTGTGAAAAATATTGAGGACAAAGAGCGTTGGGTGCAGGCATTGAATGGAGGAGCCATTTCACCTCCACTTCCCGTGGATGAATACTTCAGCACAGCAAGAGAGCCACAGTTCATAGCACCATACTGCTACCATGTCCATTTCTCTTTTCTCTGCGTCTCTCCTACTTCAGAGAATAATGGTGGCGGTGTATTTAGTTCAAGGTGTGAACTAAATGCACTGATCCACACAGAGTTGCAGGCTTCAAGTAAGAGCACTGTGACTTATTCATCAATTCTTGACACTTTTCACCATAGGTGAAGGGCCAAATGCAAGCGCCACACATTTAAGATGAATGGCACTCTAATTCCAGGTGCTTTTCCTCACAGTTAGGGGTGAGATGAAGCTTTCATTAACAGATGTCAGCATCACCGGGCTCTTAGAGTCGAGATGGACGGATGGGCATAAAGATTTGAATGGAACTTGCCTGATGAAATACACATACACAACACATTCTGTAGTTTTTCAGCCCACTTTCTTCTAAAAGAGTCAACTTTCCTTGTTGCATTGCTACAGGGAAAAAAAAGGATAGGTGTGGTCCCAGTTTTTTTCTCCAAAATAAGACAGACACAGTCTCTATTTATAGTGCCTATTTTGGAACAAGGAGGAAGCAAGGATTTGGTTAGTTAGGTCACTGTGTGGGCTATAGGTCTTGTTTGCACACTGAGGCTGTCACTGGAGAAGCAGTATATGAGTCAACAGAAACAGTCCTGTCCCATCCACTGAAACAAACAGATTAATCCTCTTGAAACGACGTAGTGTGATACATTGGGACTTACTGTAGCATTTTGACTTCATTAACAATAAATTACACGGGCATTATAAGGTGAAAAGACAGGAGGGAGTTTCCACACAGAACATAAAAAAGAATGTGATGATAGTTTAGTCATCAACAAAGTCATTCTTACAATATCAGCTGATCACCAAGAGTACGCAACGGGAACTTTCAAAATCAGCTCACTGGAGTCAAGACTCCCACTCAGCTCGATATGGATAATCACTCCCAAAGCCAGCATGCGCTGTTTTTTTCAAGAGCGGAAAAAAAGGCAAATTGTTTAAAATATCTTGACATTTATCTGCAATGCAGAGGTCAGGTCCCATCCAATGTGGGCTCACACTTCAAATCAATGTTTTCTTTCCTGTGTAGATACAGCTTTAGGACTCTACAAATTAGTCACATTTAAAAAGTAAGAAGAGTTCTTTGCTCCTGCATCTCTAGTGGTTCTGTCTTTTTTTATACTTTATTTTTTTCCCTTTTTTTCTTTTGTTTTCATATATGCAATTTACAATTCGGAATTACAATAGTTTCTAAACCGATTTTTTTAACTAGTTGAGCTTAGAGACGAACTCACTAAGTACACTAGAGAAAACAACTTCAACATTCAAAAGTGAAATAAAATTAAGAAAATAAATACTAATAATAAAAAGAAAAAGATAGAATAAAAAAGAAAGAATAATAATACAAAAATAAGAAAGTAATAACAATAAATTAAATAAACAAATAAGTTAATAGAAAAAAAGGGAGGGGGGAGCCCAGATATATAGTAATATCATTTGCATGGGCACACACGTGCATCCTCCTTCACAAGTCAGGTCACCTCCAAGCATATGTATATGTGCATGCGTGTTAACCCATGTAGCTATATTTTTCCTTCTGTTAGACTCCATCTCTTCTCCAAAACAGTAGTGGTTTTGTCTTAATTCTTTATGGTGACGGTTGGCTCAAATGTCTTCGATACATTTTTGTTTGAATTTGATGTATTTTCGTCTATATCACTGGAGCACATATGGCATATGACATAGATACACTCATCAACATCGGAAAAAGGAGTGTGGGGATAGGATCAAGTGCAGTGGATCTTCTCACGATCACCGCCGAAGGCATCTCCCTGATCACCCAGCCTATACCAGCCGGACCAAACATCACTGAAAGCGGAGTCCTCCCCGGCTCTCTGGAGCGTTGTACCCCGCTGTTGTCTGGCAAAAGCAGCGGTGCTGGCGGCGCAGAGGTCCCCAGGGACCTCTGTTACAATAACCTTTTATTTTGATGTCAATACAATGTACCAGAATTCACGAATATTTAGGATATTACTACTGACATTCCTGTAATATTACGTCACAACGGCTGCTGTATTAGCCGTGTGTTTACTACATGTTTATTTGCATATAGAGCGGGGAAGTGAGATCGGATCACAAGTGGCCACTGAAGACGCACGTGGAGACGCATTCTAATGCCAGGTGTGAACAAACGTACTTAAAGCTGTCCACTTGTGATTAGATCACTGAGGACGCTAACGGATGTTAATACCAGTTCTGAACAGGGCCATTGCTTCAGGTGATTACAATAATGACACTAATGAAAACTTAGTTATGAATATTATATTCCATTTCTGCTACACACTGTTCCTTTAATGAATTTATGTATTTGGCATATTTCCCAACAGACATTTTGGCTGTTGATAATTTCATCTTTTTGACAACTACACGTGATACCAGCAAAAAACGGCATATACTGGATAAGAGGAAACCTATCGCAGACTTTAAAATATTGCTGTCAAAAGTTTTTTCACTTTGACTCGGCACTGATCTACAGTACGTACGAATCTCTTCTCTATCTGAAATTACTTTATAAATGTCACTGTTTTTGCGGACTGGGTTTTTCTTTGGCCCAGATGTCAAGCAAACATCAGACTTCTACAGAAGTCCAAGTCCCACTCATTTTAACCCGTCCATCTCAACAAATGTCTGTGCAGGCAGCCTGCGTTTTGGTTTACTTCCTGCAATTGGGTCAGATTATGCTCTCACTGCAATCGAACCGCACTAGGGTTCGCTTGGAAACAGTCTGAGGCCGCCTCTCGCAAGTGGTCTCGAACTGGTTGTTTTGGAGTACGATTTCTGAATTCATAACTGCCAAGTTTGATTAAAACAGATTAAATGTTGGCTTGTGAACGTGCCCTTGTCTTCAGCATTTTTTGCTTCACATTTTTTATTTTCTTTAGTTTTTTTGCTTCTCGACCTCTAACATGGATAGTTGGATACACAAAGCACAAGTTCATGTTCTGTATTCCAGTCACTAAAACACTTCCATCAGGTCAGGGAAAGATTATGCTTTTGGTTAAACATTGGGAAAAAAAAGTCAACACGTCTGGTTGTGCTTCAGGAGAAGCTCCCAGTCTCCCACTCATGTGAGGAGCTATATGTCCTTAATCTTGTGCTGGCTGACGCTGCTTAAACTGTCATCGAAAGTGGAACACTGTTCAATCAACTGAGTGACATAGCAGTGTTCATCAAGGACTCCTATCAGAGGGTCAATCTGTGGAAGGAACAAGCCCAAGACCAAAGCCACAGACGCCTCTTTCCAATTGAAGAGACACGGTGGTGGGCCAAGCACGCTCTCAAAAAGGACATTGTGGTAAACCAGAGGACGGCCTCTTCATTGATGCAGTGCTGAATGAAGGCAGCTATAAAACAGCAAGCAAAAGAAAAGCCAACTGTATGTGCCAAAGCACGAAGCTTTAAAGAGGGGCCTCCTAAGATATGACAGCACAGATATTCCTGGAAGAGTTTGAGTAAACCACTCCACTGGCCAAGTACCTACAGACAGAAGTAATGGACATCCTCTGCCCTTGCCAATGGTGGTTGCCACACAAGGGAGCCTCAAAAGCATCGCCAGGGACTTCACAACTGCAGATGCATGTCAAATGGACAAATGGAAATTGAAAAGAGAAGCGAACGAACCAACATTGAAGTGGAGGCTGCCCCTGCCTCAGAAAAGAGCAATGAAGAAAAAAAGCAGGGCCGGAGAGATGGCTCAAGATGACGCACTAAGCGATGCTGAGAGAGCATATGAGATGAATGTACACAACACAGTTCTAGACACAGCAATCGAGGCCATCCATAGATACCTGGCACTCTGCAGATTTGGCATGGTTAGACCCCAGGAACTTTCATCAGATCAGGACCAATTCTCTTCCCAATATTGCACTCCAAGACCTCCGTAAATGTCTGATCAAATTGACAGCAGGGAGACAATCTACAGTCAGAACTGGAAAGATTAGCCAGTGGGACAGGCTGAAAGCATCACATGTAGATACAAGACCAGAACGGTGGAAGATGGATTTGCAGGAAAGGGAAATGGAGACTGATATGGTGAATAAAAGCTGCACCTCCATCAGTTCTGAACTGAAGAAGCTTCTTGGATGAGAAGTGAAACGTCCTCAAGGATCTAAACCAAGTCCAGTTGCTGCTGATTCGACCCTTACTTGGGCCCTCAGTAGAAAAAACTTCACAATATAGATAGGAATGAAAATGGGAAGTTTGGTGGATGTAAGTGCTTCTGAAGTGGAGACTTCTGGCTCAGACCATGAGAAAAACTCATTTTGAGAAAAGGGTCTTTATATGTATGGTAAAACATACATTCTGTAAAACACTACAGATGAATAGGGTACACCATGTAACTAACTAGAAACTTTTCCAGTTTATTACATTAAGACAATTCTTTTTTTGTATTACAAGTTTTCTGAAATGTTTAAATATGCAAATGAGGCATTATGTAATGCTAACTTTGGGTGAATTTAAGAGAAATCTACAGATGCAAATAAACAAAGTGTAGCAAAATAAATGTTTATTTTCCACTAGTCTGAAAGAGAGACATGTTATGGAAGCAAAATAGCCCAAAATGTAAAAATTGACCACTGCATGATGCATTGATGTGTTGACTGCAGTGTCTCGCCTTCATGAAAGTCAGATTAAGTGGCATTACGTATCCTAAAAAAACACATTTGCCAATGAATGCAAATTGCCGGTACACTTCATGAATATTATCTTCAGGAGAGGGACGGTTGGTGAGCATGTGTGTATGTTCGAGGACCATGTGGAAAATTACAATTCGTGCCATTTACTGCAACATGGCCGCCGTCTGCTTGTGGTTTGGGAAGAGGGGAGAAAGGCCAGGGAAATAATTGGCCTCCACCTTTGCACACATTTAACGCCCACACACACAGCAGGCAGAGGTATGCCAGCTTCAACTTCAGGGGCACTGAACACACACTTGCACACACACACATATACTTGCAGGGATACACGTGAAGGGTGCAAACTGCACTTTTCCTCCCCTCAAGGTGAATCCTAATGACCTCAGGGAGAAACAAAAGGAATGTCCAACATACTGTAACTCTTACCTGTGCATGAAATTCACCAGGAGGTTAGAAATGAGGACTTGGAAGAGACAGAGACAGATTGAGGACAGGTGAAAAGACTGATAATTAAAGAAGAAAAAAAGATGGAGTAGACAGACAGGGTGGGAAACAGAGGGAGAGGGAAGTAGATGGATTGAAAGGGGATCGACTCAAGGGATAAAAGAGGGAGGAGAGACAGACAGAGACAGGGTGGAGGGCTGGGGTGGGGGGGACAGAGAGGGATGGATGAGAAGATGAAAGATTAAGTAGCATAGAGGAATGTTAAGTGTAGCTTAAGCGTGTGTACAGAACTGGGGATTTATGGGTAGCGCACGCTCAGGGCAAAATAGTTTCAGAATTATTAAACGACTTCAATTAAAGTAATATAAGGGGAGAGAGGCCGTGTGGGTGGGGGAGTGCAGGGGGGAACCCTCCTTACACACCCCCATCAACTTTGATTTATGAATACCTCTTTTCTTCATCTCTTCTTCCTGCAGTCCGTTCGTCATGCCCCCCCTCTGTCTCCGGGCAGCAGTTTACATCCTAATTCTGCCGTCTCTCTCTTCAGTTTTACTTTAATTTTAGTATGATGGAAAATTATCAAATAATTTTTCTGTTATAATAGAGAAGAAAAATATGCATGCACTTGAATTAAATTTTTACAGAACCCAATAAGTGTCATGGATGGGGAAATACTATATTTTTGAGCACAATTCACTAATTACTGCTCTTGAATTAATAATGTGTACATACAAATTAACAGCACATAATGTTAAACAATAATGTAAAAAAATATCCAAAGAATAGCCATGTATCCTTGTTGAAAATCAACATACACCCCGCCCCGTCCACACAGGGAATGTCAACAGCGCATGGTGGCTGTTTTTTCTTTGCGTTCATGTTAACAGGTTAGAGCAGCCACACTGCTGCAGCTTGGCTGCGTGTCAGCTGCGTCTCTTCTAGAGATTCGAAGTCTCGCCTATGTTTAACGTGAGCAATTCACAGTAACAACAATGGAAGTGATATGTAGGAGTGATATGGAAGTGACTGTATATTGACATCATACCAGCAACGTGACTACAGTCTCAATGTCTGTATCTGTAGAATATGTTACGGACATGAAAAAAGTAAAGATTTATTTTTAAATCAACACCTCCTGCACTTTCAAAATAAAAGCCCTCATGCGTTTTTTCTGTGGACAGAATTCCTTAATTTGTTAATATAAGGCTCTTATTCTGAAATTTTTGCAGGACAATGTTGTAGAACATGCAGTGACTTGCAGAGCTCCATGAATGAATAAAGAACAGTGTTTTAATTGTGGATTATTACTATTATTTACAAATTACCACACGGTTCTTAACCTTTTTCTGTCTAAAATAAATGTAAATTACATTTATAATGAAATGATCATTATGAAAGGCAAACAATGTAGACAGGAAGGGCTGACAGCAGCAGAAATGCTGCCGGTGTGGACAACCCTTGCGCGGGACACGCAGAAGTTCAGCGAGGCAGCTGCCACACACTGCTCACGCAGGCAGTCTGGCCCAAGCGATATTATTTGTAACTTGACAGAATTTTGAGAGCACAAATTATATTCGAGAGGACAGTGAGCCGTTGCATGCCACTATAGCCGGCATTGTTTTCAATATTTAAATGCGATACCAGCCATGTCACCGAGGCGGCAGCAGCGTGGAGAGGGAGGCTGGCTGCCGCTGCTGCCATTTGAGTCGATGAAGGTTGAACTTTTTCAACATTTCCTTAGCAGCTTGCTGTGTGACCATGGCAACAACAGAAACCACACTGCGGAAACAATTCAGGAGCTAATTTTACTGGTGTCTGAGTTACGTACACCTCCTCACCAGCGTTCAGCAAATACATCAAAGAAAATGTTCTCGGGTGACATGAGCTTTTAAAGAGCAACTTATAGGAATACTTCACTCTTAAAATAACTGGATAACTGAAACTTGGATTATAGTGCACGAGTTGTCTGAGAGTTTGTAAACAGATGTTTTGAAATGGTTTTCCTGCTGTTAAATGCAACCTCCAATTACTTCAATTCATTAAGACTTTTCTCTGCTTTCAGATTCTCCGCTCACCATGGAGAGATAAGATAAAAGCAATGTTTTTTTTTCATGAATTCAAGGTAACACGCTGTGAGTAACTGATATGGAAATGGTCATTTTAAGGTTGAAGTATTCCTATAATAGCTTGAACGTGGCCTCTTCGCTAATGAGAAAAATCAAACATTTGAACCCCGATAAACCCCCTCTGAGGATGGTGGGTGAACATGACATTACCTCATAGTTTGGGGGCAGAGGGTCCCAGGATACACAGAGATTTTTCACTGATTTTTGGGGGTCTAGAGGACAGGATTACTGGATTCTTTTCTAGAAAAAGGAAAATAACTTCCGTTGTAATGACCACTATAAGATGAGATTCAATCAATAGTGTAATGAAGTGACTGTACATGTAATTTACAAACTCAAAAAAAAAGTGGACTTAGTGTAAAGTTGCTCTTTAGGTTCCATTTGCCAGTCTGGGACAATAAACAATGTTTATGATACTAGTTGGCAAAACTTGCTTTATAAACCGTGCCAACCATTTCTTTAGTTTTAAGATGCTGTATTAAGTGATGAGATTGGAGCCGATGGGAGGATAGCAGCAACCACTGGTGCAGGTCATTATAGAAGGCTCACACAGCGGTAACTACTCACTCTCTGAAAGTACATTTACTACTGTAATTTGTGAATACAAATTAATTAATTGGAGAGGACAAAATAAAGTACTCTTGACACCTGCTGGACATTTTCAACGATGTAACTACTGATTAAAAAAAGAAAGAAAAAATCCCTGAAATCTATTGAACCATCAGGGAATTCCAATAAGACTAACTGGATTCCTTGCAACAAGTCAGTCACAATAAAGAGTCTAGTCCAAACCTCCCTCCATGCTGACTCTCTGTTCTTCTTTTGCCAGCCAGACATCTGTATCACTATGTTGTAAAAGTGTCATGAAAGGCGATCTGTCCATGAATACTCCCTGCGGGAGTCTAAAGCGCTGTGTTTTTAGACCATGGGATTTGTACCATGTCACCAACTCTCCATGCGCCTGACACAGTCCATCCAAGTCCAGATGGCACTCTCACGTTCCCCCCATGTAATTGCAAGTTAGAAGCAGATCGAGCCGTTGGGGAGATAGAACCTCCACAACCACTGACCAGTGTTTTTTTTATGTATGCATATGTGTATGTAATTTGTTTGCCTTTGCCAGGGTTACACCAACAGGCATTACTGCTGTGTTTACGGTCCGGTTTTAAGGGCTGTCATTTGGAGGTTATGGGCAAAGGTTACGAGCACGGGCTTCCGGCCAGCTGAGCCGTGCATATTTGATTGTAATCGCTGTGGACTCCACCATAAAACCAGATGCCTTTGGGAAGCAGTGAGACAGGCCTGAGAGTGGACATCAGCTAGTGACAGACAGCAGGGGGGAATGGCAGAAATGCTTAGTTGGAGGTGGAATAAATGTCAGGTATGAAGTAAGTGAGAAGATGGATGGATGGATGGATGGATGGATGGATGGATTGCTGAACGACCATTTTTCCCCCATAGTTGGCAGATTTTTGCTTCTTATTCATATGATATTGAAATATTAACTGCTACAGAAATACTGACATTTACATTTCTGTCATGAATCACTGTGTTCAGTTCAGTGTTATTTGCATAATTTATAAATTGCTGTAATCCTAGATTCAGGCTTCTCTATATGTGAGCATATCTCACTCACATACACACACACACAGATGACGCACGCACACACGCACACTGTACCAACTGGCTTGTGATGTACTCTGTTCCTCCCAGACTTCCTGTTAGCCTGTTACTAGCCAGTCAAGACATCTGCCAATTGCCTGTCCAATCCGACCGACACTAGCGCAGGCCAGCGTTGGAACAATGTTGGCTGGCGGATCAAAGTACTTCTGGGGAAATGCCACCAAGGCTAATTGGTATCGTCAGTGTCTAGGTCCCAGCTGGGATCAAACGGGGCAGACGGGAGAGGCCTGATAACCAAGATAAAGTAGCTAAGTACAGGGCTGGCGCGTGAAACATAATGATATGGCATTTAGAGATTCAATTTCTCTATATTGGCATGGATAACAGCCATGAAAAAGTGGTATGGACTCATCTATTGCTGATAATTTCCGATTTATATCTGGTGGGATATTACTGCCACGGCTGATTACTGTGGAATGGAATGACTGACAAGAACACACTCAGAGCAAAGGATTTATACAAGTCGCACACAGACTTCTAAGTCCAACTCATATTAAATTGCGTGTTTTTTTTTTTTGCTACAGCATGCACTAAATTCTCTGTAAATAGCATGTCCTATGTTCTCTATTGGGGAAATAAAACTGTACCCAAATTTGGGTAGCCTGATGGCCCGGGGGTTTCAGTAACTGACCCATCTTCTCTATCCAGATCTTTCTGGTTCTCCTTTTAGAGACAACTCTTTCATCCCCTCTGCAATCTCTCATCTTAACTCTGAGAGGGAAAGGTGACGTGAGCACATAAACCCTTTTAGGATGCAACTTTTATACATCTAATTTATGTTTTAAGTTGATTTAACCTGTGTACTTTATTTTTGTTTATCCTGTGTTTCACTGCTGCACAACCAATGGCCATTTGGGGACAAATAAAGGAACTGATGTATTCAAGTTCCTTTCTTCTGAGCTGTTTGGTTCACACAAGTGAGAATGCTTCTCTATAATCTTGAAGCCGCACCCTGTGTGTGCATTTCTTTGTTTGTTTCGGGTTTACATGTGACATGGAAACATGCCGTAATATGACTGTATATGCATCCACACAAAGCTCTCCAAACAGCCTCAAATCCTACCCCGACATGCCTCTGGCCCACTAACAAAATTCCTTTGAATGCCTTCACCACAGTGTGCACACACGAAGCAGTCTATACATAAATCCATCATCCTGGCGAGAATGTACACTCTGACATTTCTTTTGTATGAAGGCTCTCCAGAGGATATGACATCATCAGGTCCCCTTTGTTTCAGTGTCCAAGTCCAAGTGAGAATTTATAAGTTTACATAAAAATCTCACTTTTTTTTTAACAGGCCTCTGCTTCCCACTGTCACAGGGCAATATATAATCCTCACCTAAACATTTGAACTCCTACTTCAGAGGGAAGGAATGGCGCCAGAGTGGCCTGTTATGTTTTATTAGTGTGTCAAAACTTGTATTGATTGAGGGTATGATTGAAAGCGCTGTGTATAGCCTCAGAAAGTAAAAGACAAATTGAAGCAGACTGCGTGTGTGTGCTCAGATTTGTCTGTGTAAAAGAGTAAAGTGAATGAGAAAGTTTTTACATGTGTATATGACATTTCTAGATGGACACAGAGTCCAAAAATGTCAGAAATCAGAAAAAAAACTAAAGATGCAGCAGGATACAGCAGTGAGAAATGGCTCCCCAAGTCAAACCCATACTTCTTTATTTAGCCCACAGAGTGACATTTTCACAACGCTGCCACCAACCATGAAATTTCCCCTCTATATTTTGCCAAGAAATGGTTAGTTGCAGAGACAAGAGGGAGGTAAGAGCGGGACCAGAGGGCTGGGAAGGGACAGAAGAAGTTGATTGATTACATAGAAAAGCACAGGGAGCCCTTTGTCGTGTCCGTGAAGGGGCTTCTCGTGTTTTTAAATTTTGTTAGTGTCTGCTGTCTTTTCTCCCCACGCTCACCATGTAGGTGCTCGACTGGATCGTTGTTGGCGGTAATGTGCTGGCACAGGGGAGTGCCCCAGGAAGTGGACAGAGGCTCACCACAGAAAAAGTAGAGAATGCCTCCATCACTGATCCCTTCTGTTTTAGAAGCACAGGAGATCCGTTCCCGCCACAGGGCACGCCGTAGGCAGGAAGACGCTTAGCTGCAGGTACAGTACAGCGCTCACTGGGGTTTTTTAGAAGGCCGGTGCCAGTAATTGATTGTGCTGGTTATCGTATATAGAGTGTGAAAAGTGTGAGGAGCTGTATTTTGCACCGCTATAAATCACCATCTTAAAGTTTTCTTTTAGTTATTTTCTCAACATAGAGACATGGCAGAGCGTGCTATCATCACAATCTCAGTGAGCATATTTGTATTGCAAACAAAAATGACCTGTAGGCCGACGATATATATGCATCCAGCTGTGCATCTAACTATAAATCTCTGACTGCGGGTGTGTCCTTAGCATAATGTCGAGAACTGTTTATCCGATCTAATTCACACCTGGTGGGTGTATTGCTAGGGACCAAAGGACATGCAGTGTCAAAGTCAGTGACAATTTGTGGCAATTTGGAAATGCAACGTACAGTATTAATAACATTAAATAAACAAGCCTGGCTCTGTTTTACAAGCCACAGCTTATTGACTGCAGTTCACTTTTGCTGCAACGTTACAACCAAACTCTTCTTCATTTCCTCTGGAGTCAACGAGCGATGGGCGGTTCTCAACAACACTTGCAAGCAGCAATACCGGGAGCCAAGCAATCGGCCCGCTCCGAACGGCTACGCCTCGAACGGGAACTGCACTAGTAAGTTATAGTATTACGGATTACGAGTTTTTTGTACCCGCACTCTTCTCTTGAGCAGAAAACGGTCCTTTGCTCACATAATATAGCCTTACGTGCAACATGTGCATGCAGCCAGGGATCGGATTGGGAACAGAATGGCTGGTAATGAACATTTACATATTCCTTTATTTGAAAATAAAACAAAAAATAACAAAATGCTTGAGGGGGCTTAACTGGGGCTATGCAGATTTGTGGCATGGCTATGGCACCTTTTAGGTGTCCCGCCGTGCCTGATGCAGCAGAACCAGAGATATGGTCTTTTTCATTCCACATATTCTTCTTCCTTGTCAAAATCTAATACGTTCATGACCCACAATGCAACCAGACCTGTGACAGTTCAGTTGGAGATTTGGGTGTGTTATGCTAGTAGCGGCTAACATACCCTTGAGCCTCTAGCCTGTAGCAGAGATGAGGAGAGGTCTGGTAAACTCACTTCTTTCTAACTCCTCAAATCCAGATTTTCTGTTTTTTTTACCTTTGTATCTTGTAATCTTCAGACCCAACCAACACTGACTCAAGTGACATCACTTGAGGGCATTTATCAGACTTCACACAGCTCCCTCTGGAGACACTAGAGGCTTTATACTATTTTGTTCACATAACGCAGTTGAACTCCTCAACTCCTGTAAACAGATCTGATGAGTAAAGTCAGTGGTGTTCTCCTTTAAAGCTTCAGTAGGCAACAATTTATTGGCATCATTGGGCAAAAAATCCATAGTGTTCTGAGAGATAACTAGACTTCTGCTCCTCCTCATGGCTCTGTTTACAGGCTTTAGAAAATCTAGCCCGCGACTAAAGACTTGGGCCAATCACAGGTCATTTGAGAGAGAGAGAGCGTTCCTATTGGTTGTGCTCCGGTTGGTGGGCGGTGCTTGGTATTTCCTCAACTGATATCAACATGGCTGCCGAGTCACAAACTTTCTAATTTTACAGCTAAACCGTGCACTACAAGATGATTCTGAAGACATTTGAGGAGAGAAATAGACATTAACGTAACAGAATATTGATTCATATTTGATCAGCGCTGCCTAGTTTGACCGTTTGGTCGGAGTTCGCGAGTGATTGACAGCCGGCTCTCATAGACAGCAGATGAACGGCAGACTCCAGATCAGCTCTTACTGCTTGTTTTCTTCCGGTCTGTGAAATCTTGCAGACGCCATTAGGACCACAGGAGGACACATAAGCACATGATTTTTTTCATTACCTGTCTCGTGCACTACTGTTAGGATATAGTGTTTTATAAAAGTAACTTTTTTAAATCATATTTGCTCCATTTCTACCCACTGCAGCTTTAAATCAGCATTTAGACCATCACGTTATTGACCTAGAATGAATAAGAAATTAAATACAAAAAAAATAAATGTATTCTGGAGCACTTGAGTAGAATGTATTCACAATATTGCACATGAACTAATTCAGGACTACTGTATAGAAGTAGACAACTAGACCAGTGTCAATAATTAATCAAACTGCATCATATTATAAGAGAGATGGGTAACACTGAATATCTGACAGCTGATTCTTTTTTAATACTTAACCAATGACGACCAGATGGTTAAGGTCTCTCATCTTCTTTCCTTCTTAAAATAGTAAACTAGTGAGATAGAGAGAGCTGCCTACTCCTGAAAAGATTTTCCCTCACTGACCTCATGACACACAACAATAATTAGAGCCAATTAAACCATGTGAGTGGCATTTTAATTGCACCCCACACATTCGCTACACTCCTTTAGCCAGTTGGATGGAAAATATTGCTCTTGTCTACCATCCCCTTCTGCAACTAATGCAATTTTAATTAAAGTTTTTCTTTTCCATAGAAGCCCTCTCTGCTTTGTCCTTGGAGGTAACAGGTTCCGACATGTACCGAAGGTATCGCATTAAGCTGCCAAGACAGTAACAACTAATGTTGTGACTCAGCATGCAGCTATTTCTGGTATTCAGTTAACTGCAATTACAAACAAGTGGCAAACCACAAAATATGTTGATCACTTGAGTTAGTCAGTGTTAACATTCCCTGACACACCCAAAAGTCATTTTAATGTCACAGAGGGGGAGGCGGTGCGCTGGCATGGTGTTAATATGGTGAAAGATTCCACGTGAAATCAGAATGCAGCGCAGTGATTCGGGAATGTGTTTCTTTAGGCTCATAGCTGCTTCGTCACGGCTATCACATCCCTATGTGAACACAGGATGGCTTTATCTCTGGATATCATGAAACAGATGTCAGCAGAGTAAGGCATACTGTAAATCTCAGACTCTCCTGACATCAGGGTCTTCTGTGATTTAACAGCCCTTCGCAGCACCATGATGATTCATTTCACATGTGGACATCAGACAAGAAAGCTCTGTATAGCTTTTACATATTGTAAAACCATAAAGGGAGAATTTTTTGTGTGTGTTTTTTTTAGGTTGGGTACATTATAACATTGCTTGACATTGAGAGCTCAGCGAATTACAAAATGAAAGTTTTTTTTGCAGGTACTGTATGAACTACAGAGGACGGTGTGTTGCTCATTCACCTTACCAAGGTGTCCTCCAATATGACTGCTGCAGGGACAATGGGAACTGTGGAGATTACTTAAAAATGGCCATGGAAGTCATGTTAGTTTGAGTAATGTCATATTAATAATATATGATCATAGTGTCAGCCACCGGCATCCAGAGCAGATAGCCATAAAATACTTTGCTCTTTAAGAGCTGATCAAGGATCAGTTACATAACCACACAGGACAAACTTCACTTTGAGATGAATTGGTCTCAGAGGAGCAGGAAATAATAGCTCAGGTTATATTAAGTAATTCAACCTTTATTTATGCAGGGAAGGGGTTTGCTGAGCGTGCATGCTCTTCTGCAGCGAGGCACTGTTTCACATTTACACGGATATATATATTCACACCTGGGAGCCACAGCTACAGTTTTCAAGGCTTCGACCGAGATAGGCATTTGAAGGTTACAGATACAACTGCACTGGAATAAATACATCGGCGAATGCTGAATTACACATGGATTCAGTGTTTGCTCTATGTGTGTGCCAAACAATTAAAAAAAAAAAATAACTTTAAGTATGAATGTAGTTCATGTCATAATAGAGATACACTATGTACAAAGATATTATAAGGAGACATTTTGGTACTTGGTGGTACAACACGTTTCTTCTTCTCTAGTCTTACATATTTGAATGATGCTCAAGGATCATTCAGGTGCTTTTGTAGGTTTTATCCTTCATGCTTGAGACTACTAAAATGTTCTACACCATAGTGGGCAAGTTAAAGCTTCAGTAGGCAACACATTTTTGGCATCATTGGGCAAAAAATCCATAATAATCTTTCAGCATATTGCAATTCAAGTGTTCTGAGAGAAAACTAGACCTCTGCTCCTCCTCATGGCTCTGTTTACAGGCTTTAAAAAATCTAAAATGGAAGACAGAATCACAGGTTCATTGCAGAGAGAGAGAGAGCGTTCCTATTGGCTGTGCTCCGGCTGGTGGGCGGTGCTTGGTATTTCCTCAAGAGATCTCAACATGGCTTATGTGTTTTACTCCTGACTCAGAGCATTATCATTGCTACCTGGACTATTACAAAACACAGTGTATGTCTTTGCCCATTTTGGCCTTCTTCGTCTCCATTAATTCATGTGAGCTAATTCAGGCAGTCAACTCCCAGTCTGCCGCTACATTCACACATGTTATGGCATACTGTACTTCAGCTGCTGCTGTTCATTTCCAAAGCCCCAACTCCACCCCAGCATCCCCCTGTGAGCTCTGAATCTGTTCTACAGATGTATTATTGTCACTCCACCCTCCCTGCTGTGCTGAGCCAACACATTCTCATCTCAACTCGTCACATACCGCCCCTTGGCGTCACCATGCCCCTTGAAAAGGAAACTGAATTGTTACGTCAAAGTGAAACTTAACGCACGGGACCTGAACAGTGGACCACTGGATGAAAGCCTTGTGTCTGATGGACCCATCCACCTCTCCTCCCGCCTGCTCTGTATGTGTCTGAACTACGTCACCACAATCCCCCGGAGCATTTTCAGTGTTTACTGTTGCCGCGGATTGGTTTATTGCCCGGTGCGTTTCACACCGGCGCTAAAGGGTACCTTGTGCGGCAGGTACCGAACGCCAACGACCGTGACATAGCCTCGGTATTTGACACCCTGGGAATGAGAACGGGCTGGCTGAGCTTGGTGTTTCCTTGTAGAGCGTGACAAGGTCAGAGCCCAGACCCCAAATAAATATCATCGCTGTACTTATTCTAACAGCCACATAATCTATTCCATGCGAGTTGGCTGATTGAACTCCCTTTGGCCTGAGCTGTGAAGTGAAATCACTTAAGTTAAACAATCACTAAGTCCGGATCAGGGTGAGATAAGACAGAGGATGGTCTTCATTATGCAGATAATTGTGTTAAAGTGAGACACGGAAACAAACACACAAGCTCACACATGCACACCAACAGAGCACCTAAAGACCACCGGCAGGAGCTGCATCACGCACGATCAGGCAAGCTGATTTCTGATAAGGACTTTCAAAGACCAAAGGAGAGCCGAGAGAGGCCGTCTGAGGGAAATCAAAGCCAGGTAATCTGACCTGGATAGTCGCAGCTAGAGTGAAACAAGTTATGCTGATGTGCTCTGATCTTATAAATTGAAGGATATCGCATCTCCCGCTGAGTGCATGGATTTACATTGTCAGTCAGATTGGAAAAGAAGTTCAGTCCCTTTTTGTCAGATCAACACTATCCATGAAGGCATTCAGCACAGGTAGCTTCACAATGTTCTATGTTTTTTGAAAACATAAATACTTTAATTATTACTGCTAGGAAGGAGTAAATCATTTTAGACCCAATCGACACCTGGGCATGCGATCTGATACTCAGGTTCACAATATTCAGGGTCACATGACATCTCAAAATGAATAGTTGTTCAGGAAGTTTCTACAGAAAATCATCTGAAAATCAAGAGACCATAAACTGCCTCGCACAAAATAAATTCAACTGTAAAGACAGTCAACAAGGGAATAGTTGGACAACCTTGACTCGCTGCTCTCTAATCTCTCCACTGCAGCCTTTTGTTGCTCGTTGAGTAGCTACACAACAACAGTTAGGGGTCAGTGCCTTGCTAAAGGGCACTTTGATGGCCGTCTTTTTATTGAGTAGAGGAGGAGTGTTCCTATTTTCTTCCTCGGACTCAAATCTTTCCCAGCTCCTCTGGGGATTTAAACCCTTTGCTGACCTTCTGGTCATAACCCGTTTTTCCTTCAGGCTGAAGCTGCCCTTTACCAACTAACAAAACCCATTCGTCACCCGCCCCCCCCATCCTTGTCTTTAAGTTTGTCCCAAACATTTAGCTGAAGTCATTGTCTGCATGCATCTTTGGCAGGCTGCCCAGGACTCTCTTTTTATATTTTACAGTGGAGACACGTATACACATCCCTGTGGCAATGTGAATAATGAGAACATGTACTTGGGAGGAGAGGAACAAATAGGGAACCAGCGAAGATGGAAAATAGGATAAAATAAAGATGACCTCCTGATGGTTTAGAGGTTCCTCAGTTCATACGGTATGCTCTCACAGCATGTATGCAGGATACAGTGTATATATATATTTAGGCATTCTGGGTACACTTCATGCACTCCCTGAGCCATTTTTCCAAGGCCTAAATGGTGGGCTGACCATGAGGAAATCTTTGTTTGAAGTGGGTGTACGGTATGGTTGGTATTCAGTTGGTATTCTATCTGCTTGTATACATGTGATTATTTTTCCAAGGTGTCTCCGGAACATCTCCTTCGACAGAGGGATTCCTCCGGCATGGCGGCCGGCCTGATTGACAAGCCCACACTGCCTCATTACCATTCAACACAACAGATAGAAAACAACACAAAAAAGGGCTTCATCACGGGTAATTAATCAGACCGCACACCACACACACACACAAGCGCCTACGCGAAGACAAACCCTCTTTTATGTTCACCCTTTTATGTTCAGTCTTAATTGGTCAGCACAATTGGTAACGCGAGCCACCCTTGGCCACATGCGAAGGCAGCGCCTCTCTTTGTTACCGTGCCAGCGTGGACGCAGGGATCGCTGTCCCCATAATCAGCAGGCCAATGCTTTGAGGTTTCCCATAATAGAGGACCTACTCTCAATGAGCTGCAATCAGTGGTTATGTGTGTGTTTATTTTTGCCAAGGCAGGACAAAATATAATACTCCTTCCCCGTCCGGTGTCTCTGCCCTGTGGGGCTGATTGGGAGAATTCACCCCTGAAGCTGAACCGAGCTATGAATTTGATATCCTCCCTTTTAATTGTGCGGGTCTTTTTGAGATGCAGAGGTCAAACGGACACAGATGCTCCCACTCATGTCGTGTCAGACAGCAGAACTCATCCCCGGAAAACACTAGGATGATTCACCGAGCCCCACGGTATCTCTGGAGCACCGCAGCCACCACATGCTTTGTGCTGAGTAAACAGCAGTGGTTTCCCGGCGGCCGCAGGAGCAAGGCGATCCTGCTCGGCGCCCGCCATTTTGTTTGTCCTCTAAGCTCATACTATTACCAGGGAGCAGAGAGGCAACCAGGCAAACACAGTTCATCAGCTCAGCTTCCACTGATAAGTCAGGAGAAGGGATTGAGAATGAAGGGTATCTGATTTCCATGTTTGGCCCACCCGGATAAACACTCCCAACAAGCAGGAGTTAGAGCGCCAGAGGCCTTCACCGAGGCTTTTCCTCATCTTACTAACATTTTTTTGCTAATTCTGTATGTTTTGAATTATCTTGTAGATAGAATTTGAGCCCGGCAACCTCGTCATCTTCGTCATCCCTTTGAAACAAACATTTGATTGTTGTTAGCTGCAGGGGGAAGCTTGAACAACATCCCATATTCTGCCCAGTGGTTGTGTTTACATGTGAAAGGGAATTGTGTCTCTCCACTGTGTACTTAAGGGAATGCCACCCAGACCCAACAAAAATGTTGATATCCCTGGTCACAGAAGGAAAAGATAAATACACAGAGGGAAATCTGTTTGGAGTGATGGAGTAAAGATAACACGGAAGGGAGAACACATTATCGGGCTGACTGGCGCGCGCATAAACAGTTTGATAATGATTTGAATGGCTTGTTTAGTACATGCAGACTGTGTTGTCAGAGTGAAAAAAAAGCAGGGGAGAATGTTAGGAACAGATGAAATTGTCCTTGACAGTCACTCAACAAGCTGCTGGAGCTGCAGAGTCAAGATGCTTCTGGGCACACGTGTCGGGGAAGGCTGCTCAGTGCCGTTGCACTTTCCCCCTCAGCCTCCATTTCACACTCTCTTCGAGTCATCTCCAAGTCCATTTCTCTAACAGCCTTTCTCATCCCCACTTTCTTTTTATACCTTTAATCTTCAACTCTAACACCCCCGCTCACCCAATTTGTGTTTTTGCACATACAATATCCCCCTGCCCCTTATATTCCTCTTCATGCTACCATCGCTTTCACAGTAAAAGGATTTTCCCAGTTCAGATTTTTCTCACCTATAGCCGCTCCTTTTTTATTTATCCACCTCTCACCTTCTCTTTCATCATACAAGTTTGATGAGCTCAGAATTACCAGCTTCTATTTTTCACAATAGAAAATTGACTTCTTCACATATTCATGATTTCCATGATATTATTTTTCTTCCTGAACCCTCTGAACTGGATTGATGCACAATTTTTATCAAATATTTCACACCTTTTTTATGCATCAAATCAGAACACAGATCTTAGATTCAGTGGAATGTACTGTTTCAGTGCTATCTCCACGGTCAGGACGGCAAAACAAAACATGCATGATGATACACTGATCAGCCATAACATGAAGACCACTGACAGGTGAAGTGAACAACATTAATTATCTGGTTAAAATGGCACCTGGCAGTGTATATTAAAATGGTGACGGAATTAAATATATAAAATGAAACTATTTAGTTTCTACTACTTTATGTAATTATTCTAGTAATGCTTGTAGCTATACAATGCAGCTTTCTCCAACATCTGGTTGTAAATTCCATCACAGAGGACGGCAAAAAATTTAAATATGTTAACTTTGGACGCTGATGTTGCAGTCTACTGTTACCGTTGCTGGTATTCTCTGCCGGCCTCACCTAATTTTACTGTCTATGCTCTCGTCCACTGACATGATATCCGGTTTGCTGTCTACCGCCTGATTCCATGTGAATGAGGCATTATCCAGTGAAATATCTATAACATCTACTGGATTGATTGGCACCGCACTTTGAACAGACATTCACAGTTTCCAGATGGTGAATCCTGCTGACCCTTAACTTTTCCTCTAACGCCACCATGACATTGACATTTGTGGTTTTGAGTGAAATGTTGGATGAACGTTAGGTACAGTCATTAGCTACAGTAGTACCACTGTTACTCTTAAGCCTCGGACATACTTTTCTTTTTCTGCGGACAGCTGAACATGGTGCCATTCATACTAAAAATTGAGGTTCTGCTTCGTTCTGGCGTTCCACGCATACATATTTCACGATCAACACTCCATTCCAGTTGGTAGCAGTAATGCACCATAACATTGTTTGTCAGTAGTTCAACTCCATTTGGCTGTCTTTGTATTCCTTTAAAGACAAATTCTATATATGTGGGTATGGTGGATCCCCTCGCACAACCTCTCCTCTAAATAAGCATTCTTTTATCTTCTTCTTCTTCTTCTTCTTAGCAAACCAGCTAGAGGTGCACATGCCACCAACTGAACTGACAACCTGATCTCATAGGATGGGGTATAAATAGCACAACATTTTAAGGACATTCTGCATGTCATGACATTTTAGGCTTTTCACCTGTCATTTCACGCCACATTGTTGCCGTGAAGAGGTCGTGGTTACGTTATGGCAACAAAACCACTTAGTTAGGTTTAGGGAAAACGTCATGGTTGGCCTTAAAATAAGTACACAAACTAAACTAAATAAAGTATGTACATAAACAATGTAACATAAGCACGGAAAACAGGTCACAAACATAAATTCAAAATAACTTTGGGACACAAAGACTGGTCTCAAACACTGTTTCTCCTGTGTCCTGTGTTTGTTGGACCCCTCCCTCTCCCCTCCTCCCCACCATAAGCAGTCTTTCTTACTTTTTATTCTACGTCACCAGCTCTGAGCGTAGCACACGGATGCGTTTACATTGCAGTCAGCACAGGCTACATGGGGTAAAATGACACGCCAAAATCAACAAAGGCGTTATTGCACGTGAAATTACTTACAAATTGCCGTGTCGTTCATACGCCGTTTGGTGAGACCAGGCTGGGAATGGAGTGTACAACGAAACTTGCTATGCATGGTCACCAATTTTGGGCTGCATGTGGACGTGCACATAAGGTCTGCGCGGACCCTTGCAGACATGGACTGATGACGACATATGTGTCACGCAGACCAAAGCGGACCATCGCAGACTCACAGACATGGGAAGTATGAGCTGGCCTTTAGTCATACTGTAATCCCTCACAGATGATCTCTCATTTCTGTCCTGTACTCTTCATATATTTCATAATGCTGTCACTTTTCCATCCTCCCTTTCCTCCAACACTATGGCCCCGTGTACTCCCCTTCAGGCTTCTTTCTGCAGTCTCTATTGGAAGGTTCCTCCTTGGACACAGTGCCCATACAGTTTGAGATACAGTACACCGAGCATCAACTACAGCAGAATACTAATGTCCATTGATCTGTCGGAGACATTTCAATCACAGGGACAGCATCCTCCAAGCTTCCAAACTTATTACGATCAATGCGCAATAACCATAAAAGCTATCGAGCCGAGGCTTGGGGGGGTGGAGGGGGAGGGATTAACAATCATGTACTTTTAAATCAAAGGTTACCACTCAGCAGTGCTATCCGTTCACATAGCCGTCCGACCGGCCCTCATTTGGCTCTGTTCAGAGTCTGCGAGGAAACATACTGTGTTCATCAGAGGGAGACAAAGGCAAAGAAAACTTGTTTCTCGCTACCTCCGACAGGAGAGCGGGAGTTAATTAAAATGTGAGACACCTCGCTGAATATCTTTAGCACTGTTTCCAAGCAGGCTTTCCAACGCCCAAGAGTACAAGAGGGGATGGGGATAGATTTTGAGTAGGTGAGAGTGAGACACAGAGAGAGAAATGAGTCGGAGGGGCGGCAAACGCAGCACTATTTCAGCACGCAGATCTGAACAGACAGGCTGAAGCTGCAAATTGCTTTTAGCAGTCAATTTCTCACCTTAATTAAAAGAGGGGGGAGAGCTCCAGCTACAGGCTACATCACTTTCAGCATCTGCTTTCCATGATAAAAGTGGGACAATGGTGGGCTTTTTTTTCCCCCTCGTTTTCTGCCTCCAACCTCCTGTTGATAAACCACTGAGTGGTGTTGAGTCAGGTCAAACACTGATGCTTAACCTGTGCTGTGAAACCTCAGTGGGCTGGATGGCAATTAAATGTGCTTTTGCCAGCTTGTCCTCTGAATGCCGTTAGCCCCCACTTTCTATCTCTCTTTCTCTCTCTCTCTCTCTCTCTCTCTTTTGTTTGTTTAACCAGACCTGCAGTCATATTTTAGCTGCAGCAGCCATTGGTTGCCTGGTTAATTAAACCAACAAATCATCCATCTGGAGAGTCCTTTTGTCCACATTGATCACTGCTGGAAAATGTTTTTTTTTCAAATGATTGCTTATAATGAATACAAGAGGAGGTATTTCTATTCCAGATAACAGTTTACCTTATCATCTTCTACGATAATAGATTAAATAAATATAACATGTCATTTTTTGCAGCTTTTATGCAGAGCTTGGTGTTGCGTGTGTCGCTAAAGGCATCACATGAATGAGCATCTGCATATTTCAGGCTGTTGGTGCCTTTGTAATTTGTTATCGTACAAAATTTAAAAGCAACGCTCCCACAACAGAGGTACGGCCGCTTGGATGTTTTCTCTAAGAGAAAGGCTGTGTTCAGATAGCACAACCTCAGCAGCAACCTCATTCATCAGACACACACACACACACACACACACACACACACACACACACACACACACACGAAAAATGCAAGGTCGTTTAGAAAAAATGTACAACCTGGCTCACCTTCATCGAATGGAATAATTGCAAGGGCACATTCCTGGTAGAATACTTAATAACATGAACACCATGTTTCCTCTGTTAACCTGGTGATCGAGGGTCCTGGAGGCAATCTGAAACAGCTCGCACCGTACTTATCATTGTTTTATCACCTTCATACATCTATTATAATTCCTTTTTGAACTGAGATTATGTTTCACAAGTTTGCTCTCAGACGTGCACCCCTTTAAGTTAATCTGACGGCAATTAGTCTTAATAATATATATATAATATTTCCATATCACGTTCAATGCGTCACAAGTCTGAATGGAATGCTGTCAGATTAACGTAAAGGTTGCAGCAGCACTAGGTAAAACATGGAAAGAAAGATTAAATGTGCTTCTAAGATCACTTTCATACACTTATTATCTCATCTCTTATGCACAAAGATACAATCTCAGTATAATAATCACTGCGAGAGATTCTTCTCGGATCAGGTCAGTCCATAAGAATTTCCATTCATGCCATCTGGGTGGCTAAATAAATGAATAAACGCTTTACATGCAGTGTGTGAATAAAATGAGAGTCCTAGCTTAATGTCTTGTCATTCAGTGCTTGTGCATGTCTGATATCATGAAACGGGCCACATAATTTGTTCTATAATAACATGAAATGATGAAATTGAGTGGATTCACTGTGAGAAGCGACGCAAGTGTTAAAGGCTTCATCAGCAAAATGCGTCATTAAAGCCATCAATGATGCACTTTGTGATTGTGATTGTATTCTGCCTCCTAATCATAACATTTAAGTTCATCACTGTTTCCTCTTTCTCTCTCTCTCTCTCTCTCTCTCTCTCATGCATCAGGTCCAACATTAACAGTAAACTATGTCTGAATCACACACGGTTGGTCAGGACACCTTGGTGTCACTTCGTAACACACTGGGTAACCCATTAGCATCATTTTTCAATGTGCAGATTAGTCCAATAGAATTCAACAGGTGGTTAATGTTGTGAATTCAAACAAAACTACCAGGTTAGGTTTAGGAAAAGATCACGGTTTGGGTTAAAATAAGTATGTTTTTTTGTATAACTTAAGTTACGTACTTAAGTTAAGTATGTTACTACTCATACGTCATTTAAAAGAACGTTGACTTTCAGTTTCACACGGGACATGAACAGCGGTCTCCAGGGTGAAAGTCCTGTGTTTGACCCGTCCATCAACCCCGACAGATCTATGTATACGCAGACGATGTAGCTCTTTATACTATGTCACTTCACTTCCTCCTTTGCTAACCTTATAATTCCTGCAGCCAACAGCGTCATAGTTGATGCGTAGGACCGCCAACCAAGCTGCCGTATTTGATGATTTGGGAGTGAGAATGCGCTGGTTTATACATAAGCCCATACACAATATAAAACATTAAATATTTCCTCATTTGGTGTAATAACAATGCTTCACGGACTTTTCTATAGTTTTTGGCAAAGGAAAGGGTACATCCTGGACAGGTCGACAGAGTATCACAGGGCTGATACATAGAGACACACAACCATTCACACTCACATTTGATTGATTTTATAATAATAATAAAAAACAGAATTATTTTTACATTTGTGAACAAAGGCACAATTTAACCAGACTATCCAAACCACTTTATTGGACGGTATACTGAAAATGAGCACACTGGTAATATCACTAATCCATCATTGCACAGGAAAACCATGAGTGACACAACTATGGCAAGTACAGGAAGTCTAAGTTGAACCAGGAAGTTGGGCTGTAAACTGTGATGTATGTTCACAGTTTGGGTTGTAATTTTAAAGGTCACCTTCCTTTTGTCTTCACCTGTCTGATCTACTCACCGCTAGTGTTGTATATATATAGCCAATAAATATATAACGAGAGTTGTAATTAACCATCCGCCTGTTACATTTGTTAAAGTTGACTGCAGTTTTATAGCGAATGACATAATCTCGATATCAACTCCCCGTACTCTAACAGAACCTTAGCTCGGAGCCGCCCTCCGCCCTGCCTTCGTTGGAATCTCCTCTCCTCGTAAAATACTTGATGATATTGGCAACATTTAACAGCCTCCGCGAGGAAATGTTGAGATCACATTATTGATAGAATCATTACCACAATCTCATAATTCCCTGACGGATCAGGAGGTGATTTTCCCGTGCCCGTAATCAGCACTCTTGATCAAATCCGAGCCGTTTCCTGACACTGCGCATGATGGGAGAAGAGGTACGTTTCCTGACGGCAGTTGAGAAATGACATGGATGAATGTCAAAGAAAAACATTCAATTATCTTAAGCGGGTTTACACAAGTGATTGCCCTGTTGATGGTGAGGTGAGGGGGGGTGGTGGAGGGCGTACTGAGACGGGACACGGGGAGTTAGAAATGGTCGGCTGGAGGTCGGTTTGATTTGATGGGATTCGTTTTGATGGGCCAAGTTGGCGTTTCCTCTTTGTGGTGACGGCTAAGGAGGGAGCAACAAATTACTCCTTGTTGGCTGAGGCCAGTGTGGAAATCTGATGAGGGAAAATTACACATCACATCTGCCCTCGTTTTGGGGCAAAACGTGCCTAAAACCTTAATTCTGTAGTTTAGAGGTTGCCTGGAGCTTTAGAGGAGTCTGTGTGAGTGTGCACTGAAAAAGAACCGTGCCTTTGTGAAGAAGTGCGTACATGCGTGTTATGTTTGCGTATGTACTGTACTGTACAGTCTCGAGCCAGCTGTCACTCAGTTGTCACTGATCAGAAGAGGCACTTTCATAACCCCGCTGGAAGAGAGGGAACATTCCTCTCATGCTCCGGGCTAATCACGCTGTTTGTTCTTGCCCCATTTTCAGAGTCCAAGTAAATTGGATGATTAAACTCTTTAAACCCTGACCTTGGGCTAATTATTTATGGGGGGGAGGGGTGGAAGGTGGAGTTCACGGCCAGACTGACAGGCTGACATGCGTCACGCCATACGTGAAGTTGGTCTCAGTTTAGCAGAGGCAGCTGAAGGAGAAAGAAGAGGTTGGAGTGCAGAAGAGCTTTTGGGAACTGGCTTGGCAGAAAGTCTACTGACATTATAGTTTTATAGTAAGGTCTCTGTCTCCAGGCTTACCCTTGATCACGAAAAAAAAAACCACATGAAGTACATGCTGTACACACATACTCACCCATGCCCCTCATGATTTGAAGCTTGATTTCGTTCCACCTCTGGAAACATGTGAAACACTAATGTATTCCTTTGACAGCTACATCCTACACACACACACATACTGTACAGCACTGGGCGAAGAGTCACTGACCTTCAGCTCCATTAGCATTTGAAAGGGAGGTTACACTGATGCTTGGCACCAGTGGAAACGCATCTCACAGCCAAACATCTTATCTTTGACCTCCTGGAGGTGACTTGGTTTTGATATGTAGCTCAGCATTAATATTGTACATCCATATGGAAACAGGTTTCCATGTCAACATTGCATGAATTGTCGGTGTTTTAGTCCATGCATCTGTCAAAGAAGATCATAGAAACCATACAACAATAAAAGGCATACACATTAGACTGGTAACAGCCAGGGGCGGCCTGGTGGCCTAATGGTTAAGGTACCAGCCATGAACCATAATGTCCCCCGTTTGCATCCGGATGAGGACCATTGTTGCTTGTCATTACCAATCTCTCTCTCTTTATTTTCCTGTCAGAAACAGCCACAGAGCTGCCCATTTATATGCTCATTTATGTAGAAGTATATCACGGCCATAAGACATAACATAAAAATGTTGCATCACTTTGAAGCCCCCTGCATGCAATCACTCTCTATCTATATACACCGATCAGCCATAACATTATGACCACTGACAGGTGAAGTGAATAACATTGACTATCTCGTTACGATGGCACCTGGCAGTGGGTGGGATATATTAGACAGCAAGTGAACATTTTGTCCTTGAAGTTTATGTGTTGGAAGCAGAAAGAAATGAGAAAGCATAAGGATGTGAGCGACTTTGACAAGGTCTGCATTGGTCAGGACCTACCAAAAGTGGTCCAAGGAAGGAAAACCGGTGACAGGGTCAGACCCGAGGCTCAATGATGCACATGGGGAGCGAAGGCTGGCCCGTGTTGTCCGATCCAATTGAAGAGCTACTGGAGCTCAAAATTGCCGAAACAGTTAATGCTGGTCCTGGTAGAAAGGTGTCACAGTGCATCGCAGTTTGTTGCGTATGGGGCTACGTAGCTGCAGACCGGTCATGGTGCCTGTGCTAACCTGTGTCCACCGCGAAAATCGCCTACAATGGGCACCTGAGCAACAGAACTGGACCACGGAGCAATGGAACAAGGTGGTCTGGCTTGATGAATCACGTTTTTTTTTTTTTACATTATGTGGATGGCGACAAGTTGGAGGCGTTGACTCGGCCTCCAAATTCTCCAGATCTCAATGCGATCGAGCATCTGTGGGATGTGCTGGACAAACAAGTCGGATCCACGGAGGCCCCACCTCGCAACTTCCAGGACTTAAAGGATCTGCTACTGACGGCTTGGTGCCAGATACCACAGCAGACCTTCAGAGGTCTAGTGGAGTCCATGCCTCGACGGGTCAGGGCTGGTTTAGCGCAAAAGTGTGACCCACTCAATATTAGGCAGGTGGTCATAATGTTATGGCTGATCGGTGTATGTGGGTGTGGTCTATCTAAAAGCAAATGTATCACATAAAAAAAACATTTTTCATGCCCACACTGCACATAAGAAGCACATCTGTTTATGTACACTTCAGGTGAAGAATTTACATCATAGATACATATGTGACTGAGATATTTCAAAATGTGAAATGCCAATATCTTCATCAGATCAGTTTGGATCCATATGTGAAATGTAAGACATCACATGCACAGCATGAACTTTACGCTCCTTTTTTGTAGGAATGGGTCCTGGCGTTCTCAAGGATCCATGTGGTCAAGAATCCAGTGCTTCTTTATGAAGCGACTATAATCTCCAGATTCTGCTCCAAGCCTTTTAATATTGAGAATTCGTCCATGCTGAATATAATCCAATATTTATTTTGTATAGTGTTGCTGGTTCCTGAAGTAAAAATCCCATTCATTTTTCCCAACGGCAATATACATGACTCACAGCTGGAGCTCTTCTACAGCTTGGATCCGCATGGAACTCTTTTATGGAGGACGGAACCTGCCAAAAATAAATAAATAAATTACTTGATTAAAAAAAAATATATATGTCATTAAATGTAGCATCAATAATATTACAAATAACTGTAGCCATTAATTATTTTATAAAATGTGACATAAATTGATATTTCTGTTTTAATTTGCTTCTTTCTTTATTTACCCTTCTGTTTAATTTTCCCATATATTTATTCATGTATTTATTTGTATACATTTGTAATGTATTTTTTTATTATGATTTTTTTTTTATTAATTTTGCATTTTATATATATATATATATATATATATATATAT